>JAJAGP010001261.1:0-35449 GCA_025084515.1 Ancistrus triradiatus
TCCTTCATCCACTCACATACAAGTGCTCGGGCATGTTGTATCTGAGTTGATCTCTGCGCAGATAATAAACATTGTCTACTGCTTTATTCCAGCACCAGTGTCTGTGACTTTGTTCTCCCATATTTGAAAATTCCCACCACAGAGACCAGGTAAGCATGCAAAGGAATCTTGCTATTCCTACCTTTCTATGCACTGATATAACCTCCAGCCTTCCAACTGTACCTTACTGATTGTCTATGAACTGCCAGCTACACCTCTTTCCCTAAACAACCGCCTATAATCACCTGGAGCCTGCATGAGCTGGGTGAGGGCTCGAAAAACCAGAATGGTGTATGTACACCCGACTAGGTTCAAAGTTGCCCTTAAATAGCCTGGCCAACAGGTGTCGCCAATTGCGCACATGGCACCAAACAAGAGCTGGCACGTGATCGCACCATGCCTGCCCAAGCCAAACAGCAAGTCGACACTACCCACTAGTGTCAGGAGCGTGACTCCTAATACTTACCTTTGGTTATGTACCCAAATCCTTTAAATGTGCCATTATTAAACCACTGATCAAGAAAGCCAATCTTGATCCTTGTGTGATATCTAATTATAGACCAATTTCAAATCTACCTTTTCTCTCCAAAATCTTAGAGAAAGCCATCTATCAGCAGCTTTGCAGTTACAAACGTGAAGCATGTTGTGCCTCTGTGCTTGGCCCACTTTTATTCTCTCTGTATATGTTGCCACTAGGCTCAATTATTCATAAACATGGCATCGGTTTCCGCTGTTATGCAGATACACAGTGGAACATATCAACCAAACCAAATCATGGCCTTACAATCAGCAACAATGAAGACTGTGTAAAGGAAATAAAATATTGGATGTCATTTAATTTTCTCTTACTTAGCTCAGATAAAACTGAGGTTTTATTAGTGGGACCCAAGGCTGTGAGAGACAGGTTGGCTACATCTATCCTAAATCTAGATGGCTGTTTAGTATTGCCCAGTCCATCTGTAAAAAAACGTAGGCGTCATATTTGATGCAGGGTCTTGAGTGCTAGAACTAGGACTAGAACTAGGAACTAGAAAACTAGAACTCAAACTAGAAAATCTGATCATATCAGTCCTGTTCTATCATCATTCCACTGATTACCAGTTAAATTCTGCATTTACTACAAAATAAGTCTTATAACATATAAAGCTGTACATGGCCTGGCCCCACATTATCTAATTGAACTCTTAGAGTGTACTCACACTAGGCACGTTTGCCTGAACTGGGCCAGAGCACGTATGGGGAGGGGGGACAAACGCGCTCTGGCCCGCACTCACACTAGCCTCACACAGAAACGCGCTCCAGCACATACGTTTATGCCGTTATTTGTTTTCGTTTTATGCGTGCTGTGCAGCTGCCTCCGTAAGCACGAGATGCCGAAAAATATTTAATCACCAGTACATTTATTATAAGGCTTATTAGAGCTGTGTGTCAGCACAGAAAGAGAAACAAAAGTCATAATCAATGGACCTTATTATAAAGCTTATTCGGGCTGTGAGTCGGCGCCAACAAAGAGAAATAAAAAAGCCATGTATAAGTATAAGCATAGAATGCGATGTGCAGCGCGAGAAGCTGAAACACAGTGCGCTGCATCATCAATACACTTGTGCGTGCTGTGCAGCTGCCTCCGTAAGCACCAGATGCCGAAAAATAGTTCATCATCAGTACATTTATTATAAGGCTTATTAGAGCTGTGTGTCAGCGCACAAAGAGAAACAAAGAGTCACATAGTAAGTACAAGCATAAAGTCCGTGGTACAGCCGAAATACAGCGCATCGCATAATCAATACACTTATTATAAGGCTTATTAGGACCGTGTGTCAGCACGAACAAAGAGAACTAAAAAAAAGCCATGTATAAGTATAAGCATAGAATGCGATGTGCAGCGCGAGAAGCCAGAACACTGAGCTGCATTATCAATACACTAATTATAAGGCTTATTAGGGCTGTGTGTCAGCGCGAACAAAGAGAAACAAAAAAGTCACATATTAAATACATATTAAATACAAGCAGAAAGTCCGCTGTACAGCACCATAAGGTGAAATACAGCGCGTCGCATAATCAATGCAATGAAGAAAGAGAAATAAAAAAAGCCCTGTATAAGCAGAGAGTCTGATGTGCAGCATAAGAATTCGGAACACAGTGAGCTGCATTATCAATACACTTATTAGAAGACGTATTAGGGCTGTGTGTCAGCGCGAACAAAACGAAACCAAAGAAAGGCACAGAAGTATGTTATTACCCGATCACATATGTACAACAATGAAGTGCGCTGTGCTGTGTGGGCGCGTCTGTGATGACGAAAGCGTGCACACTGCAAATGTACCATTCTATAGTCCAGCGAATTGCCAAGTGTGAGTACACCCTTAGAGTCTAAGAATCTGGCTTGTCTACTTCATTTGCAGGGTGCAGGATTACTTTTTGTTCTTAGAAAGTCACAGCAGAAGGAAAGGCTTTCTCATACATGGCCCCCCAACTACGGAATAATCTTCAGACTCAGACACTCTCCAAATGTTTAAGTCTAGGCTAAAGACATACTTATTTACACAGGCTTTTGTTTAAACTTAGACTGGGATGCATGGCTCGGGTTACTGGGGCCGGAGTCTGGAGTCATGCCTTGTCCTTTGGCCAGGAATGTCTGGTGGGAGGTCTGGCTGGGCTAGGCTTCGGTCTTCTTGCTTTTGACTAGTGCATCCTTGCCCTTTCATAAGGGCAGAGCTGGGGGTTCATAGTCAAAGAGCGTTGTGGTGATTTGGGATATATGGTTGCTGATGTCTCATGTGATCCCTCTTGGCTGTGATACCTTCTTGTTCTCCTCTTTCTAGCTATGCTGCTATAGTTAATGCTGCTGGAGTGTCATGCTACATATGGCATAAGAGATTGTTAAGAGACACTGTGCTCTTAATCAATAACTACAGGGGTGCTTGAAAGTTTGTGAACCCTTTAAACATTTCTATATTTCTGCATAAATATGACCTAACACATCATCAAATTTTCACACAAGTTCTAAAAGTAGATAGCGAGAACCCAGTTAAACAAATGAAACAAAAGTATTATACGTGGTCATTTCTTTATTGAGGAAAATGATCCAATATTACATATTAGTGAGTGGCACCCCCCCCACCAACAATAACTGCAACTAGAATTTTCCTGTAACTGTTCATCAGTCCTGTGTCGAATAAATTTTAATATCTTAGCTTTTAATCCTACTGCACCCTAAAGTGAAATGTATGTAATCCTAAATTTATGTAATCCTATAACTGTGGAATGCTGTTGTGTAATGATTCTGTCCAATGACTTGTTGGAAAGATGTACAAAACACAGACATGCCCCAGGGTCAGCAGCAGGCCATAAAAGAAGGAGTTATGGAGGGAACAGCGTGACCATGACCCTTAGAGATGTTCTGTCTATATGTTGGTACACAGAATCTTGTTATCTCTGGGTTTAATCACTGTGCAGGAGACCCAGCTTGTCAAGTCAAGTCAAGTCAGATCTATTTATATAGCGCTTTTTACAATGGAGCATTGTCTCAAAGCAACTTTATAAGTTTAGATTATCTCCTAATAACTACGTCCAATCCCAAATTGAGCAAGCCTAGGGCGACAGTGGCAAGGAAAAACTCCCTGAGTGTTATAAGGAAGAAACCTTGTAAGGACTAAGACTCAAAAAGGGACCCAACCTCCTTGGGTGGCGTAGATGATAAAATCTAAGAGTGAAACTAAAGTCATGGAGTCAAAGTTCGAATAAAATGTGAAGTATGCATATCGGCATTAAGTGGCCCGGGTATGGTGGGGCTGGAGCTGATGACGGAAGCAGCTTGGGTGGAGCTGCAGCGGATGAGCATCATGTGTGGGGCTGAAACTGCCGGAACACAGCTCGGAGAGAAACACAGAAAATGTAATTAGTTATTGATTAAGAGCACAGTGTCTATTAACAATCACTGATGCCATGTCAATCACTGATGCCAAGTGTAGCATGAGACCCCGGCAGCATTAGCTATAGCAGCATAGCTAGAAAGCTAGAAAGAGGGGAAGAACTGGTATGAAACACAGCCAAGAGGGATCACATGAGACATTGGCAACCCCACGGGAGGCAGAAGACAGCAACCCCCAACGTCTCTGATCACCATAAGACTTTTTGACTATGAACCCCCAGCTCTGGCCCTTATTCTAAGGCAAGGATGCACGAGTCAAGATCACGAGGACGAAGCCCAGTTCAGCCAGACCGCCCACTCGACACTCCCGGCTAGCGGACAAGGCAGGCAGGTCAGACATGACTCCAGACTTTGGCCCCAGTGACCCCATGCCATGCATCCTGGTCTAAATCTAGTCAAAAGCCTGTGTAAATAGGTATGTCTTTAGCCTAGACTTAAAAATTTGTAGAGTGTCTGAATCTCGAACTAAAGTGGGAAGTTTATTCCATAGTGCTGGGGGGCCATGTATGAGAAAGCCTTCCCCCCTGCTGTGACTTTTTTAATTTAATTTTTTAAATTAATTGAAAGAAAGCAATTCGAGTGATGCTGCTAATGTGCGCATCCAAGGAGAGATCTGAATCAAATGTGACCCCTAAGTTTTTTACAGACGAACGAGGCAATACTGGACAGCCATCTAGATTTTAGGATAGATGTAGCCAACCTGTCCCTCTCTCACAGCCTTGGGGTCCCCACTAATAGAACCTTATTTTTATCTGAGTTAAGTAAGAGAAAATTAAATAGCATCCAATCTTTTTATTTCCTTTACACAGTCCTCGATTTTGTTGATTGAGCTTGTCACAATGAGTTTGTTGATACAGCTTTCCTGTATGCTTAAGTCAAGTCAGATCTATTTTATATAGCGCTTTTTACAATGGAGCATTGTCTCAAAGCAACTTTACAAGTTTAGATTATCCTCCCTAATAACTACGTCCAATCCCAAATTGAGCAAGCCTAGGGCGACAGTGGCAAGGAAAAACTCCCTGAGTGTTATAGGAAGAAACCTTGGGAGGACCAAGACTCAAAAAGGGACCCAACCTCCTTGGGCGGCGTAGATGATAAATCTAAGAACGAAACTAAAGTCATGGAGTCATAGTTTGAATAAAATGTGAAGTATGCACATCGGCATTAAGTGGCCCGGGTATCATGGGGCTGGAGCTGATGACGGAAGCAGGTGCAGCGGTTGAAAATCATGTGTGGGGCTGGAACTGGTACCGGAACACAGCTCGGAGAGAAAACAGAAAATGTAATTAGTTATTGAGTAAGAGCACAGTGTCTATTAACAATCACTGATGCCTTGTGTAGCATGAGACGCCGGCAGCATTAGCTATAGCAGCATAGCTAGAAAGAGGAGAACTGGTAGGTAACACAGCCAAGAGGGATCACATGAGACATTGAGACATCGGCAACCCCACGGGAGGCAGAAGACAGCAACCCAACGTCTCTGATCACCATAAAACTCTTTGACTATGAACCCACAGCTCTGCCCTTAATCTAAGGCAAGGATGCACAAGTCAAGATCAAGAGGATCGAAGCCCAGTTCAGCCAGACCGCCCACTCGACACTCCCCGCTAACGGACAAGGCAGGCAGGCCAGACATGACTCCAGACTCAAGACCCAGTGACCCAAGCCATGCATCCTGGTCTAAATCTAGTCAAAAGCCTGAGCAAATAGGTATGTCTTTAGCCTAGACTTAAAATTTTGGAGAGTTTCTGAATCTCGAACGAAAGTGGGAAGTTTATTCCATAGTTGGGGGGCCATGTATGAGAAAGCCTTTCCCCCTGCTGTGACTTTTTTAATTCTAGGAACCAAAAGAAGTCCTGTACCCTGCGAACGAAGTAGACAAATTGGATTGTAAAACTCTAAGAGTTCATTCAGATAATGTGGGGCCAGGCCATGTAGAGCTTTATAAGTTATAAGAAGTATTTTCTAATCGATGCGGAATTTGACTGGTAACCAGTGTAGTGATGATAGAACAGGAGTGATATGATCAAAACTTGCACGTAAACGAACAAGTTAAAAAGAGGGAGTTTCATACCTACTTTATCCACTCATATACAAGTGCTTGGGCATGTTGTATCTAAGCTGATCTCTGCGCAGATAATAAAGACTGTCTACTGCTTTATTTCAGCACCAGTGTCTGTGTGACTTTGTTCTCCCACATTTGAAAGTTCCCACCACAATTTGGTGCTGTCGGCAGGATCACACTCGTTGAGAGGATGTCGTTCCTGAGAAGGAAAACTGCAGCTTCACCTACCTCGCAGAAAACTGGTTCAGAGAAGAGGTGACTTTTCTGGACGGTGGCCCTCGAGACCAGCTGGGATCCGAATTTTGTGCAAGGAGGTGGATGTGGAGAGCCTGGAAAAATTGCTGGGTGAGGTTTTAGACATTCGCTCTATACTGTGTGTATAGATTAGATCTGTGTTCATAAGGGAAAGTTTCTTACTGTGTGTTTGAAATGTTTAGAGTAACAATGGGTCAGAGTAATTAAAAAAAGGGGATTTGAATTTCCACCACCTATTGGGTAAAATATTAGAAGTGTCGACCAACATCTTAATTTGCAGAAAGAATGCCTGTATGACTTCGTTCCTCAAACCCTTCTCCCACCACTGCCACCATTGGCCCCTCAGCTACAGGGCCCTGAACAGGTGATAGATGAAGGAGAGAATGAGATTAATCCGCCAAATTGGACCCAAGGTGAGGCTAGCATGAGTCAAGCGAGCAGCTTTCCCCCTCCACCACCGGAGGTTCGGCGAAAGGAGAAAAAAAAAACAAGTGACAAGGCCAAAACAGCTTACATGGGACCAGTGACACGGCGAAAACAGAAAAATGAAGATCAGAAGAATCTGGAAATAGTGCTGAAGTCTCTACAATCTCTGGTGAAGCAGCAGAAAAAGAACGAAGAGGGGATCCTGGCTTTTCTGGGATGCTCAGAGAATTGGAGAGAAGTTACCTTATCAACCCCATTAACATCTTCTGCCCCAGATTTCACGAATGACCCTCCACCATATGCTCTTTCTACAAATAACCCTTGTGTGGAGCCAGATGTCACCCAATTCCAGATGCCCAACATTCAAGTAATGGGCCCCCAAGGACCAGCCTTTGTTTCCAACCATGGACTATAGATGACATGAAACAAGTGTTTGAGGAGCTGCCTGAACTTTCTGAAGGGGGATAGAATTTTGTCACAAAAATGAATCTGCTTGTAAGGTTGGAAGCCATCTCTAAATGAGTTGGCTTGAGTATGTGCAGTAAGGATGAAACTGGAATGGACAAAAGTGCAGGGTGACCTTCCACAAAGTCCTAACAATCTATGATGAGACAGCAGACTCTGCTTATCAAGGGGAGGTCCAGCGCCTCAGGGACAGGATAACTGAGGTTTTTCCAGTTCGTTTGAACCTGTCTAAGCTGACGCAGTGTAAACAGCATGTTGGACAATACGTGGCGAATTACCTGCACAAGATAAAAAAGTTACATTTCCAGCATTCAGGCCTGAATAAGCCAGTTGACTACCTGTGTGCAGATATGGGTGCCTGGGAGAACCACCTTAAAGAGAGATTTCTGAATGGACTGAGACTGGAAATACAAACAAAAATATGTGATGGCTGTGTTGAAGCAGACAGGCAGGTTGCAGACTGTTTATGCTTTTGCAGTGCATGTTTAAAGGAGACAGAAAAGTTAAAGAAGAATGCACAGAAATGAAAGAGCAGTATCAGCTCCAGTACACTGTGCTGGAAGCCACTAAACAGAGTATGGAGCAGAGCAGGGGAAGAGGAAGAGCACAGGTGCGAGGCAGAACACCTGGACAAAGGGACTATTCCAATTACAAGTGCTGTACTTGCCATCAGATGGGACACATTGTAGTGAATTGTCCGAAACAGAATTTTCCAGATCCTGTCTTCGAGTTGGTGAGGAATGAGGTTAATGGGCTCCAAAGCACACAGCCTTTGAATGTGCACCCACCACGCATGAAACTGGTAAGACCGTTCTAAATTATCAAATGATAATGACAAGACCTTCTGCTTTGCCTACAATTATGTTAGAAATTAGTGGTCAAAGTTTCCACTTTTTAGTAGACATAGGCGCTACCATGTCTATATTACGTAAAAGGGCGATCACACCTGAACCGCGTTTATCTGGTAGGAAAACGGTTGTAGTGGGAGCAGGTGGAATACCCATGGTGGAGTTTTTCACTGATGAGCTAGACTGTTATTTTAGTGATAGCAGCATATCCCTACAACACACCTTCCTATTGTCACCAACTTGCCCTGTGAATCTAAAGATCTAATGTGTAAATTAAATTTGAAACTTCAATGCACTCCCGAGGGTATTGACATCACCACTTTGAATTGTGTGCACGTTCCATCCTTCCCACCACATGTGTGGTCAGGATGGAATTTGTTTTCCTCTGGATACCTTATCTTCAATTGCTGCATGAGACCTTTAAGTATGATCAGATTAAGAAACCAGAGGACTTGCATTGCACTGCTAGTGTGGAGAATTGGCATGTTGATTTGGAACATCTGTGTGAGTTCCAGTCCAGAGATACAGAGGTGATCTCTGTTCCAACCCTGTTTGCTGGAAAACAGTGGGCAGGTTGTGTTGTGAACCTGAAGCCAAATCAGGTTGTGTGGTTCCAAGGGGAGGTGCCCCATGTGTGTTTGGCCAAAATGTGTGAGAGTGAATGGAAAGACATGTCCGTTTTTATTTTTGACTGCGCTCAAATTACCGATTGGAAACCCATGAGCTACACACTCTGGGAATATTCTGAAAGCCACCAAGTTTATATTTTCACTATTGATTGGTCCTTCCAAGCTCAGGCAGATGTTTCAATTTTGTCACAAGTCAGAATGGTTCCAGAGAGCAATCTTTTGGACTCAGTAGAACCATCGCTGTGGGCAAGTGATGAATTTGATGTAGGTTTAATGACGGGAGCTCCCGAATTAAAAATCACTTCAAAAAGTGAATACAGAACATGTACATGCCAATATCCTCTGAAAAAGGATATTTGATGGAATAACTCCTGTTTTCAATAGTTTATTGGAAAAAGGAATTATTGTGGAATGTCCTGATTCACCGTGTTGTAGCCCAATTTGGCCGGTTCGCAAACAATCCAATCCTGGAGAACCTCTTAAATGGAAATTCATTCAGGACCTGCAGGGAGTAAATCAGGCAATACATGCTAGAGCTCCAGAAGTTCCGAATCCCCATATTATCCTAGATCAGATACCAGGGGACACAAAATGGTTTTCAGTAATAGACCTAGCGAATGGTTTTTTAAGCCTTAAGGTTCACAAGGATTCTCAGTATTGGTTTGCATTCTCATTTCAACGGAAGCTGTACACTTTTGCCAGAGTACCACAAGGATGTGTTGAATCCCCTTCCTTCTTTAACACTGCGCTGAAGGAAAATCTTACTTGCTTCACTTTCCCTGGTGCCAGTACACTGTTACAGTATGTGGGTGATTTGTTAGTGTGTTCTTCGACTTTTGATTAATGTACTTCTGACACTGTTGCTCTACTTCATTTTCTAGCACAAAATGGTCACAAGGTGAGCAAGGATAAGATGCAGTTTGTGCAACAGACAGTTACTTATCTGGGTCATACTCTATCTGAAGAAAAAGCAATGGCTAAGTCAGAGTAGGATTTCAGCCATTGCTTCGATTCCAAAACCCCTAACAAAAAACAGCTTTTGTTTTTTCTGGGAATGACTGAATACTGCAGAATGTGGATTCAAATTATGCATCTTTAGTGTCTCCCCTACATCATATGGCTCATAAGAAAACCCTTACTGCAGCCTCAAAGGTGCAGTGGTCACAAGAAGTGGAAGTAGCATTTAGGGAATTGAAAATCTACCTACAAAATTTACCTGTATTGGCATTACCAAACCCAAACAAACCTTTTGAGTAATTTGCTGACGATCGGTCCTCCTCCTCGCTCCCCCCCGGCGCCCTCCGGCTTGCTGCCATCTCAGTGTCTTTCCTTCTTCCCAGGAAGTCCTTTTCTTTCCATTTTTTGGCCCGTTTGTTTGGTGCTTGCATCCCGTGCAGCGTGGCTGGCGCTTCTTCTAGCGCTACGGCTATCCCTGGGTCTCCTTAGAGATCCCCCCACCGCGCATGCGCGGTTCTTCCCCAGGTTCGCTGTTCAAGTGATCTTCTTTCGTTTCATTTAATGCAACCAGACCCAATCGCCCTCTCACGCCTGGGGCGTTTGTTTGGTATCTTGATATTATTTCCCCTTCTTCTATTATAAGCCCTTTTGGGCGCTCGCTGCCTTTGTTTTAGCCCGTTGTAAACGGCCCCTCTGTTTGCCCTTCCTCACTAGTCCTGCTGCGCTCTCGGCTTCTCTCACGGACATGTGGTGTAGTGGCAACTCACTCGCCTCCCGCTGCCTTGAAGCCCAGGATCGAATCCCGGCCACATTCACTCGCATGAGTGCCTGGGCTTTCCTCGTTAGGCTCACATCCGTTCCCCCGCCGCTACACCAAGGCGCATGTGCTTCCCTTTTTTTTATTTCAAATGGTCATATTTCACGTATCATTTTTCATATTCATATTTTTCCTGCATTTGGGTCCTCCACCCTCACCGCTTCCCTTCGACCAGTCCCCCATCTCCTCATCATAACAGTATAGTGCGCCCAGTATGGACCCAGCAGGTGCACCTCCCCCTCCACCCCCCCCCCAATGGCGGGGACTGTGCTCCAGCACCACGGTGTCACCCTTGGTCGGCATGAGCAGCAACTAACTGCCCTGGTGCAACAGGTGCAGGAACTCACCTTGGCGGTTACTCAGTTGATGGGTAAATTGGAGAAGTCGGTGTTCCATGTCTCCTCCGTCTCCTTTTTGGGGTTTGTGGTCTCCCATGGGAGTCTGATCATGGACCCGGCCAAGACCCAGGCGGTGGCTGACTGGCCCCGTCCCTCCTCAGTACGGCAGGTCCAGCGGTTCCTGGGCTTCCCCAATTTCTTCCATTGGTTCGTGGGGACTTCAGGACCATCGCCGTCCCGCTCACCTCCCACACCCGCAAGGAGGCCGGGTCGTTCCGCTGGTCGGAAGCGGCAGAATGGGCCTTCCTGTAGATTAAGAAGCTCCTGACTAACCCGCCCGTGCTATGCTTCCCCAACCCCAAGGAGGCATTTGTCGTCGAGGTAGACACCTCCGAAGTGGGAGTTGGCACCGTTCTCTCCCAACGATCCGCTCCGGCCCACAAAGTCCGTCCCTGCGCTTATTTCTCCCGGCGTCTGACCCCCGCCGAGCGCAACTACCCGGTCGGGGACCGGGAACTCCTGGCCATTAAGCTGCCGTTGGAGGAGTGGCGCCACTGGCTGGAGGGGGACAAGCATCCGTTCCTGGTCTGGACGGACCACAAGAACCTGGCATATATACAGCAGGCCAAACGCCTTAACCCCTGTCAGGCTCGTTGGTCGCTGTTCTTTGCCAGGTTCAACTTCACGGTCTCCTTCCGGCCGGGCACTAGGAACGTCAAGCCCGACGCCCTCTCCAGGCAGTGGGACCCCCCCCCCCCCCGAGGCCCCCTCCACGCCTGATCCCATACTCCCCGCTGCTCGGTTCGTCGGAGCCCTGACCTGGGAGGTCGACCAGGCCATCGCCAGAGCTCTCCGCCGGGAACCCGACCCGGGGAACGGCCTGCCAGGCCGCAGGTTCGTCCCTGCTTCTGCTCGGAGGGAGGTCATGCGCTGGGGCCACGAGGCCCCCTTCACGGCGCACCCTGGAGGCGATCAGACTTACGAGTTCCTCAGGCGGACCTTCTGGTGGCCAGGCATGGAGGCGGACGTCAAGGGCTTCGTTGCCACTTGCGAGGTTTGTGCCCGGAGCAAGACCCCCCGGCAGCGACCCAGCGGCCTTCTTCAGCCTCTTCCTGTCCCCTCTCGGCCCTGGTCCCACATCTCCTTCAATTTCATTACGGGCCTCCCCCCTTCTCGGGGCTGCACCGTCATCCTTGTGGTCGTCGACCGATTCTCCAAGGCCTGCAAGTTTGTGGCATTGCCCAAGCTGCCTACGGCACAGGAGACGGCTGATCTCATCCTCCTCCACATCGCCCGGGTTCACGGCCTGCCTAGCGATGTGGTGTCGGACCGGGGCCCGCAATTCGCAAGTCGATTTTGGACGGCCTTCTGCTGCCTTTTGGGAGCCATGGCCAGTCTGTCCTCGGGGTTTCACCCGGAGTCTAACGGCCAAACAGAGCGCGTCAACCAGGACCTGGCCACCATGCTCTGATGCCTCACTGCTAGGAACCCCTCCACCTGGTCGGACCAATTGCTGTGGGCCGAATTTGCCCACAACACCATACGGCACTCAGCGTTGGGCATGTCGCCTTTCGAGTGTCAGTTCGGGTTCCCTCCCCCTCTCTTCCCTGAGCAGGAAAGGGAGGCCGGGGTTCCCTCAGCCGCGCGCTTTGTTGGCCGCTGCAAGAGGGCCTGGGCCAGCGCGCGAGCACTCCTTCGTCGGACAGCGGAGGGCATGTGTCACACGGTGGACCGTAGGCGCCGCCCGGCCCCTTCGTTCCATCCGGGTCAACGGGTGTGGCTGTCTACCCGACACCTTCCCTTCAGGGGGACCACGGGCAAATTGGGGCCCAAGTATGTGGGGCCCTTCAAGGTAGTGTGGAAGATCAATCCGGTTGCCTATCGGCTCGACCTCCCTCTGGCCATGAGGGTCCACCCCACGTTCCATGTGTCCCAGCTCCAGCCCGTCCTGTGCCAGACCCTGACTCCTCCCAGTCGGCTGCCTGCCTCTCGCGTCTTCCAGGGAAACCCGGTGTACACCGTACGCAAGGCAGCACCCAGTACTTAGTCGACTGGGAGGGGTATGGCCTGGAGGAGCGCTCCTGGGTTCCCGCTCGGCACATCCTTGATCGGTCTCTCATCCGGGACTTGACGCGGCCGGCGACGCCCTCCAGCTTGGGATGCCTGGACCGTAACGGCACCCCCCACCGAGGGGCGGCCCCAGACGTGCTCAGACCGGCGGCCCTATACTATAAATAGCGCTTCCTAAACGCTGCCCGTCGGCGCATTATCTATCCTTATACGCAATATCTGCCGCATTTGGAAGAGATTCTCAGTAGCGATTCTTGTAAGTGCTTAATGGTACGACTGGTCCGAAAAGCGGATCAGGCGAGTAGAGCTCGGGAGACTCGAGGTAATTATGCCAGGGAATTAGGTAGGAAAAGGGACAGATAATCCCTACTGACCTCTCTTCCTCCATAGTTCCGCTGCGCTTCCCCGCCGTCACTCGCCGCCGCAGATCGGTCCTCCTCCTCACTCCACCCCGGCGCCCTCCGGCTTGCTGCCGTCTCAGCGTCTTTCCTTCCCCCTGGGAAGTCCTTTTCTTTCCATTTTTTGGCTTGTTTGTTTGGTGCTTGCATCCCGTGCAGCGCGGCTGGCGCCTCTGCTAGCGCTACGGCTATCCCTGGGTCTCCTTAGAGATCCCCCCACCGCGCATGCGCGGTTCTTCCCCGGGTTCGCTGTTCAAGCGGTCTTCTTTCGTTTTGTTTAACGCAACCAGACCCAATCGCCCTCTCACGCCTGGGGCGTTTGTTTGGTAGCTTGATATTATTTCCCCTTCTTTTATTAAAAGCCCTTTTGGGTGCTCGCTGCCTTTGTTTGAGCCCGTTGTAAACGGCCCCTCTGTTTGCCCTTCCTCACTAGTCCTGCTGCGCCCTCGGCTTCTCTCACGGCCACTTGGTGTAGTGGCAACTCACTCGCCTCCCGCTGCTTTGAAGCCCAGGATCGAATCCCGGCCACATTCACTCGCACGAGTGCCTGGGCTTTCCTCGTTAGGCTCACATCCGTTCCCCTGCCGCTACACCAAGGCGCATGTGCTTCCCTTTTTTTTATTTCAAACGGTCATATTTCACGTATCATTTTTCATATTCATATTTTTCCTGCATTTGGGTCCTCCACCCTCACCGCTTCCCCTCGACCAGTCCCCCATCTCCTGGTCGAATCATAACAGTTCCACATGCAATATCCATGATTTTGCTGGAAAAGCAAATCTTCCTTCTTAGTGTAGGCCTGAAGTACCACACTCTGCTCAGTGAGATGCCTAATGTTACAGTTAAACAATGTAAAGTTTTGAACCCAGCCACCCTTTTGCCCACAGATCAGGAGGGAGAAGCACATGACTGTCTGTGTATACTGGATCTGGTTTGCTCACCTCATCCAGATTTGAAGGACATTCCTCTTGACAATACTGACTTTATTCTTTTTGTAGATGGTTCCAGCTCCAAGACTGGATTTGCTTTTTGTAACCCTAACTCACACTTTGCTTTCAGGAAATCTTCCTTCACAATACTCAGCACAAGCAGCTGAGTTGATTGCACTGACCGAAGCCTGTACATTAGCAACTGATAAAACTGTGAACATTTATACTGATTCCAGATATGCTTTTGGTGTCAGTCACGACTTCGGAACCCTCTGGTGACAGAGGAACTTTTTGACATCTTCAGGTAAGACTATTGCACACCACAAACTAGAGTCTGCACTTCTGTATGCCATTCTAGTACCAAAAGCTATTTGTGTGATGCATGTACGTGCACACACAAAAGCCCGTACACAGGAAACTCTGGGTAATGCTAGATCTGATGCAGTAGCAAAAGCAGCAGCTATAGGTAGTAATACATTTGCTGTACAAGTCGTAGTACTGAAGCCTGTTCAGATCACACCAGTGGAAATTCAGAAACACAGAACAGCCAAGGATGTTAGAGCCTTGTGTAAAGCTGGGTGCTCCTTTGATGGCACTATTTGGACAGGCCCAACCCAAAAGCCTTGCTTGCCCTCTTTCTACTTTCCCTATTTTGGTCCATGGTGTGGACCATTGTTCGAATGGAGGTATGGCAGAAATGGTCAATTCACAGTGGCATACCAAAGGCTTCTGTAATTACTCACACAATTTTTCTCAAAACTGTCTTACGTGTTTAAAAACAAATTCAGCAGGAGCAATCAGTCATGAACATACTAAAGGACACCCAGAACCAGACATGCCATTTGACCATTTGCAAATAGACCATTTGCAAAACATTCTTCCAGTAGCCTTCTAGCTTGTCCACGTGATCTTTAGCAAACTGCAGACAAGCAGTTGACCAATGTTCCATGCACACCATTGTTGTTCATTGTTTTTCTGATGGTAGACATTAACATTAGCCAATGTGAGAGAGGCCTTCAGTTGCATAGAACCTTACCCTGGGGTCCTTTGTGACCTCGCCAAATATTACGCACCTTGCTCTTGAAGTGATCTTTGTTGGTCGACCATAACAATGGTTTTGAACTTCCTCCATTTGTACACAATCTGTCTGACTGTGGACTGGCGGAGTCCAAACTTTTCAGAGATGGTTTTGTAACCTTTTCCAGCCTGATGAGCATCAACAACTCTTTTTCTGAGGTCTTCAGAAATCTTTGTTCGTGCCATGATACACTTCCACAAACATTTGTTATGAAGAGCAGACTTTGATAGATCCCTGTTTTTTAAAAAAACAGGGTGCCCACTCACACCTGATTGTCATCATATTGATTGAAAACACCTGACTCTAATTTCACCTTCAAATTAACTGCTAAAAATTCACATAAAGGTTCACATATTTTTGCCACTCACTAATATGTAATATTGGTTCATTTTCCTCAATAAATAAATGACCAGGTATAAAATTGTCTAAAATTGTTTAACTGGGTTCTCTTTATCTTCTTTTAGGACTTGTGTGAAAATCTGATGATGATTTAGGTCATATTTATGCAGAAATATAGAAAATTCTAAAGGGTTCACAAACTTTCAAGCACCACTGTAATTACATTCTCTGTTTTCTCTCCAAGCTGTGTTCCGTTATTAGTTCCAGCCCCACACATGATGTTCATCTTCAGCTTCACTCAAGTTGTTTCTGTCATCAGCTCCAGGCCCACCATTCCCGGGCCACACCAGAGGGCAGTAATTCTCTCCCTCCGGTTGGCTGGGCACAAAGTGCTGCCAAGGACTTTCTTGCTTAAACTCAAGATCCTAGATTAACTCTGTGTATCGGACTACATAATGCCGATATGCATATTTTACATTATTTTATGTGAACTATTACTATAAGACTATTTATTTAGATAATTTAGCTTCATTCTTAGATTTTTCATCTACACCACCCAAGGAGGATGAACAGATGATTTTATTTGAAAGACCATTTCTCTGCTACAGTTTGGTTTTCATCTGAATTTAGGTATGTTAAATCAGCAGGTGGCTATTATTAAAAATTTGCATAATATGAGATGGGGGTTCCTTGGTGGGTAGCACTGTCGCCTCACAGCAAGAAGGCCTGGGTTCAATCACAGGTGAAGTGGTCTGGTTCCTTTCAGTGTGAAAACTGCATGTCCGGCCTGCTGTGTGGGTTTCCTCCAGGTACTCCAGTTTCCTCCCACATTCCAAAGACATGCATGTTAAGTTAATTGATGTTTCTAAAGTATGTGAATGTGTGTATGAGTGCATGTGTCCTACGATGGGTTGGAGAAAGACCTGGTGACTTACTCCGTAAAAACCATCACCGCGAAACTCTGTGGATCAATACAAGACTGGTCTACAGAGGATCCAATGGTCAGACGTGACTGAATGGATGGAATGAATGACAGTGCCCTATGCTGCCAGCTATGCACTGGCTCTTCCATGACCCTTCCAGGATCAAACTAATAAGAAAGTGAATGAGATAATATGAAATGCAGGCCTGAGTTAAAAAAAAAAAAGTACTTTTCCAGTGAACACTCAAGTAACAAAGTCAAGGTGAAAAGGTGAGGCACAAGGTGAAAAGAACAACGAGACAACGAAAGGCCAGGTCCAAGCGGCCTACAATGCACAAGACGACAAATGACAACCGGGGTTGTTTTGACTTATTGCCTGCCATCTAGGCCGTTCTGACCTAGCTATTAAATGGTGTTGTGAAAAGTGGTTCCGTAAGGGCACGCCCACACATCAAACATGCCCTGGCTGGCCTAGACAGACCACCTGTAGAGAAGATTGTTGGATTCGTCAACAAGCACGAGTAGCTCCCACAGTTTCGGGTCCACCATCCAGACACAGGTGGCACATTCATTACACATCCCCTTCTCTGCCCGGAACGTTTCCAGGTGCTTAGCGGAAGGAAAATTTGTTGTCACGGCACCCATTACGTGTCTTGCCATTGACAGCAAGCCACCATATCCTTCGTTCGCAGTGAACAAGAAACCTAAATTGCTACAGACTACAACCATATCGTCTTTAGTGACCAATCCAGGTTCTGCCTGGGATCTGACGACGGTTGGGGTAGAGCATGGAGGCCTCGTGGTGAGGGCACCAATCCTGCCTTTGCTGTGGAGTGACACACTGCCCCAACTGCTGGTGTAATGATGTGGGGAGCCCTTGCATATGACAGTTGGTCACCGTTAGGACACGAGGGACATTAACAGCTCAGTGGTAAGTGCAAGACATCCTGCAGCCACATGTTGCCTCTCATGACAGGGTTTCCAACTGGCATTTTTCAGCAGGATAATGCTCACCCACACATAGATAGGGTTTCCCTGGAATGTATCTGCTTGGTTGCAACATTTCCTTGGCCTGCCCGGTTGCCAGAGTTATCAGACCAGCTGGGACATTAGCTTTGGCTACCTACGAGTATGCAAGCCCAGCTGCAACATCTGTGGGCAAATGTGCTTCAGGATACCAAATGGATGGAGCCTGTATGCCTTTCTGCCTTTCATATCTTGTATCCAGACTAGAGGCAGTCCAACAGGGTACTAGAGCCTCCCAACTGTAGGGTCTTCCCCAATTAACTTATCCTTTCACTCTAATATTATAATCACTTACATATATCATCATTACATTCATCCTCAAAGTTTCATTCGATCCCAACATCTCCTTCTTGGTGCGTTAATTTCTTTTGTCAATGAGAGTAGGTGACCCACCAGTTTCCCAGAGTTAAAGATGTTCTGTACAAAGGAATTGGCTAAATTCCTCAAAGCTAATGTGTAGGATTAAGTATGACCAAGTATATTTTTGTCTATATAATTGATAGATAGAAATTTCTAAAATGACTCTCAAACTTTAAGTACCACTGACTGTATTGCAAGTAATAAAAATATAGAAATCATGACATGTTCTGTTTTGAGATGTGTTCCTGCACCTGTAATTACTAACACTGTTCAACTTGAGCTATGAAGGGATTCTGTATTAATGACTCCAATTCCTAGCTCTATATTCTTTACACACTTCAATTATTATAGAAGTACTAAATAAAGGGGTGGCATTAAGTGATGCATCTTTTCAACATACCTACTTTAAAGTTTAGATTTCACTTACATTTTCAGAATAAGTAACCACAAAGACCACACTAACTATACTGACTTTAGTTAACTCCAAGAAAAACCAACACTCAGTTAGTCTCAAAAGGTTTAGTCCCAACAATAACAGATAATGTTAGAGTATATTTATTGTTTTCATTCTCCATTACTTTAACAATCAAGAACATTTTAACTTCTATTTTTAGTAAACGTTTTATAGACTATAACATTGCTGACTGCAGACTATAACAATGCAACACAGATGTGCTTGTTAATACTGGAAATAGGCACCAATGTTTTGTTGTAAAATACTATATTTACCAAGAGCTACCAGTAAGGTTAGTGGATTTGTGTAGGGGGAAAGATATTTAACTTACCATTGGTCAAATAATACCCAAGAATAGTCACACACTTCTACATAGTGTTATTGGCCACTGCTAAGGTGATCCAGGACAGCTCTTGGAAAACAAAGAAGTGTCTACTTTCATTTCAGGTTTTTGAGCTGGCAGTTTGTGGCGCTTATCTTGCCTTCCATAGAGTCCACTTTATTAAGTAGAGAATCCAGAGAAACATCTTGATCATAAATTTCTGCTTGCAACCCCAGGCCCAAACTCTTCAGTCGACTCAGACCCTTCGACATCTCATCTGAAAGGAATGAAAACAATACTCCAATTAAATTCACAAATTACAGGTATTCATCACTTAATATCCATGACATTTTCTGTGAAACTGGTATGTATTCTTGTAATCCGAAAACCACATTTTATGCCGTACACTACATATATAGCAAAACAACACTCACCAGTCACTTTATTATGTACACCTCGTTGTTTCTACACTCATTGTCCATCAGTTACAGTTACCATACAGATACACTTTGTAGTTCTACACTTACAGACTGTAGTCCATCTGCTTCTCTGCATACTTTGTTAGTCTCCTTTACTTTTTTTCTCTAATCAGAATCCCCATAGGACCACTATAGATCAGGTACTATTTTGGTGGTGGATCATTCTCAGCACTATGGTGACAGAGATGTGGTGGTGTTGTGTTAGTGTGCATTTTGCTGGTAAAATCGGATGTGGTGGTGGTGTGTTAGTGTGTGTTTTGCAGGTATGATTGGATCAGGCATAGCAGTGCTGTTTAATGTTGGGTATCGATTGCATTTTATCGATCCTGGTGCTTAACGATTCCAAAATTGTGAAAAAGTTGACATGTTTACATATAAATAATATACTTCTATTTCAACTCTCTGATTCATAATTTTAGCTTTCTCACTGGTAATGAGAAAGGGGCATCACAGGTAGGCTGTACTGGATATGCTAGCGAGGTGCTAGTGCTGTCTATGGAAGTGGTTAATGCAGCATTTGGCCTAGGAGACCATAGCTGGTCAAACAAGGTACACTGCTGAAGCTCCGTATCATTCTAGTGCCTTCAATGTTTTGCCATGTTGAAGGTGCACCTCCTGTACAACAGATCAACTTTCCACACACAGCATTTCAACTTTTGACCAAAATTTGAGTCCATCTTTGGATAAAATGGATAACAAAAACAAAACTACGCAATGATGTATTACACGATGCACTGGTCCTGGCAAATAGGTGCCTGCTTACAGAAACATTTTAGAACTACTGCAGCCATGTATTTAAGCATAAATGCGTTCATAGGAACCTATAAGTGGAATCGAAATTTTTCTTAATGGGTACCCGGTTCTTGGAATTTTGGAACTGGTTCTGAATCGGAACTGGGTTTTAATACCAAACCCTAGTGCTGGTGGAATTTTTAAATACTGTGTTCACTGTGCCCTTTATTAGACATCTACCATATTGCGCCACCTTGTAGATCAGAGGTGTACAAAGTCATCACTCTCAAGAACACACTAAGGTGGCCGCTGACATGCTGCAATTTGTCATATTCACCTGATGGTGCCAGCAGTATGTATATGACTTGAACAAGAACTGCTTAAGGTTCAGACTGACTGATCGCCACTTCCCATGACATCGTGCATGTCACAACTACAGCTGGCAAACCAGACCTAATGCAAATAATGCAATAGAGGGTACAGCACCATTTGCAAGTCTTAGCAGCTGGTTTGAACCATAACACAAGGAATTTTTGAACAATATTTTTCTTTTTTTATTTAGTTGTTTATGTGACTTACAAAATAAGATTTGCTTTGCTATCGAGTTCTAAAGGCCTGCTACTGAATAGCAACTGAGTAATAAAATACAGTCTACATAAAAAATTCTGATGGAAGTTACTTATTTTATAGATGCAGTATTATTCATAAATGTCTTTAAAAAAAGTTCAGCCTAAATAATTTGCAGTAAGTTGTGGTATTTTTCACTCTTTTGATATCCTACTGCAGTTACTGTGCTAAAATTAATTTCAGTAATTGAATAAATACTCTGTACATTTGTGGGGTTTTTTTTGTTATTTTGAATAATTTATGAATATTGTTTTTGGAAAGAGAGATCAGCCCTTAGTTTGTAAGTTATCATCTAATCCTTCATCAGAGCTCACAGAGCTTTTGGTAAGTGGACTTAAAAAAAAAATAATAATAAAAGTAAAAAAGACAGTAATGCACCTCCACATCAGTGTCACCACCGTGCTAACAATGGTCAACCACCCAAATAGTACCTGATCTGTGGTTGTCCTGGCCATTACAGAACAGAGTAAAGGGGACTAAAAGTATGCAGAGAAGCAGATGGACTACAGTCTGTAAATTAATAACTAAAGTGCATCTACATGGTAAGTGGAACTAATAAAATGGATGAGTGTAGAAACAAAGAAGTGTGCCTAATAAAAAGTGATCGGTGAGTGCATATTGGATACTGTAGTATAAAATAGAATAGCTGTAGTATACTGTAGTATCTGTCTCTTAGCGCAGCACTTACAGTTGTGGTCAACTTTATTGGCACCGCTGAATATTCAGTACACCATGTAAAACATCTGAAATAAAGTGTTTAGTTAAACAGCTTGTACATACAGGAGTGGAAATACGGGGATGGGTGGGATTAATATAAAACATAACCATATATATATTTTTTGAACATGTATTTATTAGATTTTCACATTTTAACACTTAAACATACAAACAAACAGTGACCACTACACATTGTCCATATATTGTCTCCAATATCCAGTCTTCCACATCGATGCTCATACATTTTTCTTTTTCCCCTTTTCCCATACCTTTATGCATACACATATAAAGAGGGAAGAAAAATCAATAAATAGGTAAAATGAGTAAATAAACTAAATCAGATATGTAGTCCATAATTTTCACTTTTACAACACAAACTTGGCAGTACAATAACAGCATATTACTCACTCTGTCATCCAAGTCACCAAAATAAGAAAATATAACTAAAAGAAAAAATATATACATATAAAGTAAATAGTTACCAGAGGATAATTCAAGTTTATCTCATCTTTATTATCTTTATTATCTCTTTTAGATTCTAAAATTCTTAGATTCCATACCAACTTCTAAGTCCACCTTTAGCCCAGAATGTTAAGTATTCCAATGGTAAAAAGTCAAATATGTCTTTGTGCCAATCAGAGAGTGTTTGGGGTTTGTCAGAAATCCATTTAATCAAAATAGATTTACATGCAGCATAGGTTAACAAACACAGTAATGTCCTCTTATTTATCTCTTTAATATTCGAATCCAGAATTCCCATAATAAAACAGAGTGGGTCCATTGTCAGCTTGTTCCCAAACATTAACTTCAATTTTGATAAAACCTTTTCCCAAAAGTCCTGAATATACCTGCAGGCCCAAATACAGTGCAAAAAATCAGCTCCTCTCATCCCACATTTTAAACAATGATCCGGCTTTTAGGATTCAGCTTATTCCTGGGCTGTGGAGTAATTTGTAATCTGTGAAGTAATCGAAATTTTGTCTCCTTAGCTCTATTGCAAATGGATATACAGCTCCCTCCATAATTATTGGCACCCCTGCCTAAGAAGTGTTCTTTGGCTTCTAATAAATTCTTTTTTTTTCTCTTAAATAATATTGGACAACAATGCAAAAAAGAGAAACATCTAAGCTTTAACTCAAGTGCCTTTATTTTGGTGTGGGGAAAAAAAAAAAAAATCACACAATAAGAAATAAATCTTTTGAATGAAATCATGTGTGCCACAATTATTGGCACCCCTGGTGTTAGTACTTTGTACAACCTCCTTTTGCCAATAAGACAGCACTTAATCTTCTCCTATAACTCTTCACAAGATGGGAGAATACAGAAAGAGGGATCTTCGACCATTCCTATTTGCACAACCTCTCTAGTCCTGGGTCTTCTCATATGCACTCTCCTCTTCAGCTCACCCCACAGGTTTTGTATTTGGTTGAGGTCTGGGGACTGAGATGGCCATGAGAGGAGCTTGATTTTGTAACTTGTGAACCATTTTTGAGTAGATTTGGCCAAATGTTTAGGGTCATTATCTTGCTGAAAGACCCAGCAACGAGCCATCTTTAGCTTTCGTGCAGAGGCCACCAGATTATGATTCAAAATATCCTGATATTTCAAGGGGTTCATGATCCCATGTATCCTTACAAGGTTCCCAGGTCCTTTGGAGGAGAAACAGGCCCACAGCATCACGATCCTCCCTCATACTTAACAGTGGGCACGAGGTGTTTTTCTGCGTACTCATCCTTGGTGTTACGCCAGACCCACTTAGAAAAAAAGCGCCATCTTGGTCTCATCTGACCAAAGCACACGGTCCCAGTTAAAATCCCAGTACTGCTTGGCAAACTCCACCCGTTTACACTTATGAGTATAACTCAGAAAAGGCTTTCTCTCCATGCATGCCTCCCAAACAGCTTGTTGACATGTAGATAGCGCCTGATGGTTGTTTGGGAGACCTCGTAACCCCAAGATGCTACCATTTGATTCAATTTCCTTACAGTGAGCTTTGGAGAACTTTTTACTTTTCTTACCATCACCATTCTCACTGTGCATGGTGGCAAGATACACTTGCGCCCTCTTCCAGGCTTGTCTGTCACAGATCCAGATGTTTTGAAATTTTGGATGATTGCTCTGACTGTAGATAAGGGCATCTTCAGGTGAGTGGCTATTTTCTTGTAGCCATTGCCTGATTTATGAAGGTTAACACACATCTGCCTTACTTGAATAGTGTGATCTCTTGTCTTTCCCATGTTTAAGAGTGAGTAAGAGAAATAGGCATCTGTATAACACCATATTTATACCCCAGGGAAACAGGAAGTGATGAATTACTAATTAAAAGGTTCCTAGATACTTTGATCCAATTTATAAACTACAGTAGAAATTAAATAAATGGTTCAAATAAATTTATTTTCAAGAAATTGTTAAGTGTGCCAATAATTGTGGAACAGGTCATTTTATGGGAAATAATTATTTGTTAGTCAGGATTTTTTCTTTATTTTTTTTTTATTCTGTTGAGTTGAAGGTTGCTTTTTTCAGATTTTCTCTTACTTAACTCAGATAAAACTGAGGTGCTATTAGTGGGACCCAAGGCTGTGAGAGACAGGTTAGCTACATCTATCCTAAATCTAGATGGCTGTCCAGTATTGCCCCGTCCGTCTGTAAAAAACTTAGGGGTCACATTTGATTCAGATCTCTCCTTTGATGCGCACATTAGCAGCATCACTCGAACTGCTTTCTTTCAATTACGTAATATCGCTAAACTTAGAAATATCCTCTCTTTTAATGATGCAGAAAAACTTGTTCATGCGTTTATAACCTCAAGGTTGGATTACTGTAACGCCTTACTTACTGGATGCTCTAGTAAATCTATAAATAAACTTCAGTTAGCTCAGAATGCAGCTGCCCGAGTGCTAACTCGAACTAGAAAATTTGATCATATCACTCCTGTTCTATCATCACTGCACTGGTTACCAGTCCAAATTCCGCATTGATTACAAAATACTTCTTATAACTTTATAAAGCTCTACATGGCCTGGCCCCACATTATCTGAGTGACCTCTTAGAGTTTTACAATCCAACTCGTCTAACTTCGTTCGCAGGGTGCAGGAGCTACTTTTAGTTTCCTAGAATTAAAAAAGTCACAGGCAGGGGAAAGGCTTTTCTCATACATGGCCCCCCAACTATGGAATTAACTTCCCACTTTCGTTCGAGTATTCAGGACACCTCTCCAAAGTAGTTTTAAGTCTAGGCTAAGGGACATACTTATTTACACAGGCTTTTGACTAGATTTAGACGCAGGTTGCATGGCTTGGGTCGGCTGGGGCCGGAGTCTGGAGTCATGTATGGCCTGCCTGCCTTGTCCGCTTGCTCGGGAGTGTCGAGTGGGCGGTCTGGCTGCTGAACTAGGCTTTGGTCCTCGTGATCTTGACTCATGCATCCTTGACCTTAGAATAAGGGCAGAGATGGGGGGTCATAGTTCAAAGAGGTCTTAATGGTGATCAGAGACGTTGGGCAGCTGTCTTCCATCTTCGTCCATTCTGCACCGCTCGGGGGTTTGCCAATGTCGCCATGGGATCCCTCTTGGCTGTGTTTTCCTAGCACCTCTCCCTTTCTAGCTTTTCTAGCTTATGGTGCTATAGCCTCATGCTGCCGGGGGGTGCTGTTACTACTTTGCCAATCAGGGATGACATGGCATCAGTGATCCCCTCTGGGCTGTGTTTCCTTACCAGTTCTCCTGCTTTCTAGCTTTTTAGCTATGCTGCTTAGCTAATGTGCCGGGGTCATCTGCTACACTTGGAATCAGTGATTGACATGGCATCAGTGAGTGTTTAATAAACAACTGTGCTCTTAATCAATAACTAATTACATTTTCTGTTTTCTCTTCAGAGCTGTGTTCCGGCAGTTCTGGCCCCCCACACATGATGTTCATCTGATGGAAGCTCCACTGATGCATAATTCACATTTATTCGACCATGAACTCCCATGACTTGATATTTCGCTCTTAGATCTATGATCCCATCTCATACCCCGGGCCACTTAATGTCGATGTGAATACTTTCACATTTTATTCGAACTTTGACTCCATGAAACTTTAGTTTCGCTCTTAGATTTTATCATCTAACGTCCGCCCAAGGAGGTTGGGGGGTCCTTTTTTAGTCTTGGTCCTTCCAAGGTCTTCTTCCTAGAACTAGGGAGTTTTCCTTGCCACTGTCGCCCTAGGCTTGCTCAATTTGGGATTGGACGTAGTCATTAGGAGATAATCTAAACTTGTAAAGTTGCTTTGAGACAATGCTCCATTGTAAAAAGCGCTATATAAATAAATCTGACTTGACTTGGCTTGACTTGTATTTGTCCTACTACTCTCAAGAAGGGCCATATAACAGCGTTCAATGATAGATTTCAAGGTTATGAAGCTACTGATTAGCTTTTCTACATGGGTGGGTTGAATATTAAGTGTGGTATCTTTAGAGTTTTGAATAAAGCTCCGGACTTGCAAGTACCTGAACAAGTGACTTTGTGGCAAATTCCCTTTAGCCTGCAGCTGCTCAAATGACAACAACCTATCCCCATCAAAAAGGTCCTTCAGGACAGCTACACCTGATTTTTTCCATTGAGCAAAAGCTCCATCCATTACCCCTGGCACAAAATACGGGTTTCCCTGAATCGGTGTTAGTGTAGACAACACTCTGGTGCTCCCTTTTAGTTTCCTCATCAACATCCATGCACGTAGCGTAGATTTTACAATCACATTGTGATCAGAGATTTCAATACAACTTTTTATTTAAAGTAAAGGGACGGTAGGTAGGGAGACTGGGTTACCCAGATTAAATGATTCAATGTCTAACAACACAGACTCCTGATTGTCTCTTACCCATTCCATTATAAACCTAAAATGACAAGCCAGTTGGTATAACCTTACGTTAGGTAATGCCAATCCTCCCTTAGTCACTGGCAATTGCAATTTTGCCAAACTCAGTCTGGGCCTCTTACAATTCCAAATAAAGGTACTGAACCAGCTGTGTATACTTTTAATTACAATATTGGTCAGGAGGATCAGGACCATCTGAAATTGATACAACAGTCTAGGCATGACTTTCATCTTTATTAGGGCTACCCGTCATAACATTGAAAGTGGTAAAGATGCCCATCTTTCTAAATCGCCACAAATTTGTTTTAGTAGTGGTTTAAGATTTGCCTTGAACATTTGTTGTACAAATGGAGTAATAAATATACCCAAATAAACAAAACCTTGAGCAGCCACCCTAAAAGGTAATTGATTGAGATGAGTGCTACCTTGCATCCGACCCAGTGGCATAGCCTCTGACTTGGTGAGATTTACCTTGTAGCCTGAGAATTTGCCAAGAGTGTCAATGATGTTCAAGAGTGTAGAAATCGATTTGTCAGGGTTTGTAATAAACAGTAACACATCGTCAGCATACAGGCTAATTTTATGTTCTCTGCGTCCCACTGAAATGCCAGAAATATCACAGTCAGCCCTTATGGCGTCTGCAAGAGGCTTGAGAGCCAAAGCGAAAACAGGGGGGACAGTGGACACCCCTGTCTCGTACCCAGGCCCAGGAGAAAAGTAAGCTGAATGTGTGCCATTCGTATCCACTGAAGACAACGGATTATTGTACAGAATTTTTATCCAATCACCAAACTTCCCTCCTAGCCCAAATACTTCCAATACATAAAAGAGGCAGTCCCACTCCACTTGATGAAATGCTTTTTCAGCATCAAGTGAGACCACCATACAGTCCAGATGCCTATGGCTTTTTTATAGGACATGACAAGACCACGTGCATAGGCCTTGTTAGTCTCCCAGAGGACTGACGGGGTAACATCTGATGTAGCGTTAGCTGAAAGATAGACCTGAAATTTGTTTTTTAAAATATTGGAAAAATTGTGGGTCCTTCAGCAGCTGCGGGCCAAACCTCCATTGAACTGAGCGTTGATGCCCCTCATTATGAAGAAGCTTCATAAATACTGGTGCATGATCAGAGATCACAATACTACCTACATCACACGATACCACAGACTGTAGCTATACTTTAGGAGTAAACAAGTAGTCTATCCTAGAGCTACTCTTATGAACACTGGAGAAAAAGGTGAAGGCTTTAGCACCTGGGTTTAAGGTGCGCCACACATCTTGATACCCCAATTCTTGACAAATACTATTGCCTTAGCCCATTTACATGAACTATTATGCTTTAAAGGAGGTAATTTATAACTTTGAGACAGTCCTGCAATAGATTATGACGAATGTGAGCAGTCGGCTTTCTAACAAAACTATATACACATACAAACCCCTTAAGTGAGAGAAAAAAACTAAAAATAAATAAAACTCCTCTCTCCCAAGTTTTCCCCATGAACAAAAGCATAATAACAGCCATTTTCAGAGGAGTCATACCCTAGAAGTCGACTCCTAACCTTGCTCTCGATGCAAACATGTAGTAGGAGTCCCTCCTCCTAGTGTTTTGAGTATAGGATACAAACATCAAACTATAAAGTATCATAAGAGACCGTGCAAGCGAAAGGAGCTTCCACACAGCCATAAGAAAGCAATAAAGTCATATACCCGCAATTGTGGCTGCATTTCCTGCTCAAAGCAACTGTTACTGAAATACAGTAGATGCTTCCCAGAGTTTCCGCAAAATGCCATTGCTTGCTCTGCAGACTGAAATAATTTCGTGGTGTTATTCACAGTTATGCGAAGTGTGGCAGTGCGGCGATGCTTTGGAGTTTCTTCCATACTTCAAAGCTACAGAGCTTTCTCTGGGTTGCAAAGTCCTGGAAGAAATAAATCCTATTTCCTTCAAACCTGAGTTCCTTCATCTTTCGGGGAGCGTCTAGCACTCGTTGACGATCCAAGAAGTTGTGAAATCTCACGATCATAATCCAGGAGGAGCGTTGTAATGGTGGACCAGTGATTCTATGAGCACAATCCACTTTTACTCGCCCGTTCTTCACATCTAGGGACAAAAATTCTGGGATCCACCTTTCCAGAAATCTAATCGTAGAATCAGCCTCTATCTTCTCTTTAAGTCTAACAATCCTAAGAGTATACTCACACTAGGCAATTGGAACCGCGTTCGAGCGCATTTGATACCCGAGCGCAGTTCGAATTGCCTACTGTGAGTACACCCTTAGGATTGTTAGACTTAAAGATAGAGGGCGCTCACACAGCACAGCACACTTCATGATTGTACATATGTGATAGGGTAATCACATACTCATGTGCCTTTCTTTGGTTTCGTTTTGTGTGCGCTGACACAGCCCTTGTAATAAGTGTATTGATAATGCATCTCAGTGTTTCGACTTCTCATGCTTCACAACGGACTCTATGTTTATACTTATGCATGGCTGTTTTCTTTCACTTTGTGCTTGCTGACACACAGCCCTAATTAGCCTTATAATAAATGCATGGATTATGCAGCGCACTGTGTTTCGGCTTATCGTGCTGTACAGCGAACTTCATGCTTGTACTTACTATATGTGACTTTTTTGTTTCTCTTTGTTCGCACTAATCCAGAGCAATTTACAATTGATACAATCTTACAATCCAAGCAATTGTGGCTTAAGGGTCTTGCTCAAGGAGCCAACAGTGGCAGCTTTGGCTGAAGTGTGATTTGAATCCTGGACCTTCTGTTCCGAAGTCCTGCATCTTAACCACTAGGCCACCACTAGGCCCTCCCCATTCGCGCTCTGGCGCGGTTCAAGGCAATAGTGCTCAGTGTGAGTACACCCTAAGATTTCTTTGTCTCCCCATATTTTCCTGGTCATCCAGTCGTTCGACCACAGCTGCCATGCTTTTTTCCAGGCCTGTAGTACGCTCTTCCATCTTAGTTATGGCATCCTCCGCCGATGAAATGCGTTGTTTCATTTCGCCAACTCATTTAGTCGTCATGTCCAAGTCTTGTCTTATATTGCCACTTATATTGAGTCGAGCTTTAAGCGAATCATTGAGGCAATATTAGACAAATGTCGCCATAACCTTAGCCATAGCAGGGCTAATTTTAAATGTAATATAATTTTTAATAATACATAATAACATGCACTGAAAGAAAGAACTTGTGCCAATTATAGATACATAAAAAAATCATTGTTAAGTTTTGAAGAGTTGCATTTCCCACTTCAAATGCCTGACAGTGGATTGGTTCATTGTCTACTTTCACCCAAACACAAACAATTTATTTTACAGTATTTTTACAGAACCCAGGATTTGGGGGGCACAAGAAATATTTTGTAACCAGCGTAATGACACCAGAACAGGACTGATACAATCAAATTTTCTAGTTCTAGTTATCACTCAAGACAACGCACTCTGAACTGACTGAAGTTTATTTACAGATTTACTACAGCATCCAGGACAGTTACAGTAATCCAAACTCAAGTTTATAAATGGATGAACCGGTTTCTCAATATCTATAGGAGAGTATATTTCCAACTTTTGCAATATTATGTAACTGAAAGAAGATCGTTCTAGCAATGTTGCTAATGTGTGCATCAAAGGAGAGATCTGAATCAAAATGTGACACCTAAGGGTGTACTTACACTAGGCAATTCGGTGTCAAACGGGTTCGTTTGGCTAGGGTGAGTGCTCCCAATTGTGCCGGGGCCCGCTTGAAAGAGGTGGGCCGGGTGCGATTGACGATTGACGTTTCATACATACGTAAACATAGCTGCGAGGGGTTCACTGTGGTCTACGGCTGAGGTGAACTGTTTACTTGAGATTCGAGCTGATGAAAGCATAACGATTCAACTAGACAGGAAACAAAGCAGTAATGTTTCGTGCTCCAGTAAGGAAAACAGCATCAGCTGACTCTTACATGCAGCACGAAAAGCCGAAAACCAGTGTGTCACAATCAGTGCATTTATTAAAAGGCTCATTAGGGCTGTGTGTCAGCACGAACAAAGAGAAACAAAAAAGTCTAATAGTAAGTACAAGCATGAAGTACACTGTGTAGCACAAGAAGCTGTTTCACAGTGCCCTACATAATCAATGAACCTTATAAAAAGGCATATAGCATTTAGTCCACTGTGCTGTGTGAGCCTGTCTTAGATGTGCATTAGACGTATTAGGGCTGTGTGTCAGCGTGCACGAAACGAAACCAAAGCAAAGCACAAAAGTATGTGTTTACCCAACCATAAAATGTTGGGTAAACAGCTGCTGTGTGAGCGCATATCGTGATGACGAAGAATGCTGGAGTGCATTTTGTCCCCCCTCCCAATTTGTGCCCTGGCTCCTGCTCACAATAGGTTCACCGAAACGTGTTCCAGCATGCTTCGGCATCACGATATGGTGCATTTCAAGGCAACCGTGCTCATTGTGAGTACACCCTAATTTTTTTGTTTGTTTTTACAGACGCACTGGGTGTTACTGATCAGTCATAAAGATGTAGAATAGATGTAGCCAACCCCTCTCACAGCCTTGTGTCCAATATATCCAAGTTAAGTAAAAGAGACTTAAATGACATACAATCTTTGAATTCCTTCACGCAATACTCAATTTTACTGACTAAAGATTTCATGTGGTTTGGTGTGTACAACCACCATGTGTACAACCACGTATCATCTGGAAATTAATTTCGTGTTTGTGAATAATCGAGCCACGTGACAGCACACCATACCTCACTTTTGAGAGCTCAAAGTTAAGATTATTCACAAAAATAAACTGGTCAGTGAAGTAAAGATCTAAACCAAGACAGCACCAGTACTTTAATACCTACGGTATGTTCTACTCTGTTCAGTAAGATATCGTGATCTATATTATCAAATGCTGCATTCAAATCTAATAAAACAGGAAAATAAACAGATCCATTAACAGGACATTAACAAATCATTAAGTACTCTAACGCTTTTCTGTACTAATCTAGTAATCTAATCTAATCTAATCTACACTTGTAAAGTTCCTTTGAGACAATGCTCCATTGTGAAAAGCGCTATATAAATAAATCTGACTTGACTTGACTTGGCTTGCTATGATGAGCCTAAATCCTGACTGAAATGTTTCATAAATGCTGTTACTTAAATGAACAACACAGCTGCTGAAAAGCAGCTTTTTAGTTAATTAGGAAAAGTAGATTTAGAAATCAATCTATAATTAGACAGTACACCAGGGTCATGGTTGGCTTTTTAATCAGTGGTTTAATTAACGCACACAAAGAATTTGGGCATACAGCCAAATCTCAGGGAAGAATTTAAACTAGAAAGTGCAGTTCCTGCAGAAACTGCGAATGTGTCGCGGTGGTGCATGCCCCTGCGACGTGCATCAGGGTTTGTATCTATGTAAAAAACCGACTGAACTGTAGTCATTGTTTTGCCAGGGTGTCACCTCAAGGTGCACACAAGACCAAGCCTGCTGAACAACAAAATGGTAGGTGTAAAACTGACTGAGTTACATTCAATGGCCTTCCAGGGGTCCCAGTGACCAGTCGGAGACCTCAATGTTCACCAAAGCACTTAAGGGCCCATAGGCATCACATGTCACCTCAGATTGCACCTGGGACCAAGCCTGCCAAATTTAAAGGCCGTAGGTCAAAAACCGACTGAGTTATGGTCAATGACCTTGCAGGGGCAATGGAGCCCAGTCAGGGTCCTCAAGGGCTCCAAAGGCATAACATGTCACCTCAGGGTGCACCTGGGACCAAGTTTTCCAACTGTCATGGCCGTAGGTCAAACACTATTGAGTTATGGTTGATGACCTTGGCCGGGGCCCCAGTGCCCAGTCGGGGACCTAAACGGACCCAAAGGCATCACGTGTCACCTCAGCTTGCACAAAGAACCAAGCACGTTTACTTCCGTATCCGTACATCAAACATTAATTGATTTATTCTTAATGACCTCCAAGAGGCCCCAGTGCCCAGTCGGGCACCTCAAGGGTCCCAAAGGCATAAAAGGTCACCTCAGAACCTCAGGTGCCCAATGTTCATTTCTTGTCACCTCAGGGTGTATCCGGGAAAAAAGCCAATTTATTTTTAGGGATATAGGTTGTAAACTGCTTTAAATACTTTCATTAACCTGATAGGGGCATATGTGCCCTGTCAGGGACTGATTAAATAATTTGATGATTTATGACGGGGAAGTATCTCTACCATGTGCAGTTTAAAATTAGGTTCTAGGTGAAAGTATCAGAAAAAGTATTTTTTTCGCACAAATGCGAGTGTAGCGTTCGAATACAACAAGATTTCTCTTAGCTATGAACAAGCACACTTCTCCGGAAGATGCCGGACATTTTGGTGTTTGTCCCGTGTCGATATCTCAAAAACTGTAGGAAAAGATACGCACCAAATATCAAGTGAAATAATAATAAAAACTAGAAGGTGCAGTTCCTGCAGAAACTGCGTGTGTGTTGCGATGGTGCGTGCCCTCGGCAACGTGCATCAGGGACCGAGTATGTAGGTCGAAAGCCGACTGTAGTCATTGTGGTCACCTCAGGGTATGACATGTTACCTCAGATTGCACCCGGGACCAAGCCTGCCAAGTTTCGTGGCCGTAGGTCGAAAACTGACTGAGTTACGGTCATTAGCCACTTTGGGAGCCCCAGTGCCCAGCCATGGTTGTCACAGGCCCCATGGGCATGACAAGTCACGCAAGATTGCACCCGGGACCAAGCCTGCTGAATTTTGGGGCCGTTGGTCGAACACTGACTGAGTTACCGTCATTACCCCGGCCAGGGGCTCCAGTGCCCTGCTGGGGTCTACAAGGGCCCCATCGGCATCACATGTCACCTCAGATAGCACGCAGGACCAAGCCTGCCGAATTTCGTGGTCATAAATGAATAGCTGACTGAGTCACGGTCATTGGGCCGCTAGGGGCCTCAGTGCCCTGCTGGGGTTCACAGGGGCCCCATGGGCATCACATGTCACCTCAGATAGCACGCAGGCCCAGGCCTGCCGAATTTCGTGGTCATAAATGAATAACTGACTGAATCACGGTCAATGGCCCGCTAGGTCCACAGGTCCACAGGGGTCCCATGGGCATCACATGTCACCTCAGATTTCACCCGGGACCAAGCCTGCGAAATTTTGTGGGCGTAGCTCAAAAACTGACTGAGTTACGGTCATTGGCCCACTAGGGGCCCCAATGCCCAGCCGGGGTTCACAGGGGTCCCATGGGCATCACATGTCACCTCAGATTTCACCTGGGACAAAGCCTGGTCAAAAACTGACTGAGTTACGGTCATTGGCCCGCCAGGGGCCCCAGTGCCCAGCCAGGGTCCACAGGGGCCCCATCGGCATCACATGTCACTTCAGATTTCACCCTACAGCAAGCCTGCTAAATGTTGTGGCCATAGGTTAAAAACCGACTGAGTTACGTTCATTGGCCCGCCAGTGGCCCCATTGCCCAGCCGGGGTCCACAGGGGACCCATGGCCATCACATGACACCTCAGATTTCACCCTAGACCAAGCCTGGCAAATTTTGTGGCCATTGGATGAAAACCCACTGAGTTACGTTCATTGGCCCGCCAGGGGCCCCAGTGCCCAGTCGGGGTCCACAGGGGCCCCATGGCCATCACATGTCACCTCAGATTGCACCCGGGACCAAGCCTGCCAAATGTCATGGCTGTAGGGCGAAAACTGTCCTGCCAGGTACCTCTTTTCCCTCTGTGGTAGTATGCCAACAATATAAGTTCCTACTTCAGACTTCGGAAGTATGCAAGTCCGAAGTTGGCGTACTTGGTATTGAGCAACGGCCGTAGTGTCTTTTTTACTGCATGAAATATTAATCTCTATATATTATTCTTTCATGCCGATTTAGTAAAGCCATGTAGTAATTGTCATGTAATGCGATTTACATAAGAGCTGTCTGGCCCTTTAAGAGTGTAGGAGGGAGCTAGTGTGTAGTGAACAATAGTGAATTGACCGTTTCCGGCTGTGCCGGCCATGTTTTACTCTGTGCTCGTGTGGATTTACAAGTGATGTTTATCCCGACTTAAAGGTTTGGACTGTTTAATTAATTACAATATTTTACAGTAATGATCAAGCCGTCATATTAAACATGTTGTTGCAAATGTAAGTAAGAAGAATCCATCTTTCACTGCGATGTGCTCTCCGTGTGTGGGTGTGGCCTGCGTGTGTGTTTGAATCGAAGGGAAGGAAGCCCCGTCTCTGGTCTGCCTCTTTCATTTCAGAGGTGTCAAACAAACGTTCATAACTGGAGAAGTAATTTGTTGAACGACGAGATATTTGGAAGTGTCATGAAGGGGAAGTATGTCTACCATTTGAAATTTAAATTGAGTTTCTAGGTGAAAGTATAATGATTTTACACACGTTTGTTCCGCAAAAAGACTGAGTGAAAGCCCGTGTTTCAAGCGGTTTTGGACCTCTCAAACAAATGGTCATAACTCAAAAAATATGTAAGCAATTAATTATCAGAAACGTATGTTTGAGACAGGACCCCTTGCAGATCGCTACTGTATAAGATGATGTGGATTGACGAAAAAGGTTCAAAGTTATGACAGGTTAAACACAAATGAAACTTTGAAAAATGGCTGTGAATGAGGGAAGTTTCAGTCCCTAGTCTCGAACAAATCATCATAACTCGAAAAGTAGTTTGTTTAGCGATGCCATCTTTTGATACCATTTGCAGTTTAAATGGAATTTGTAGGTGAAAGTATCAGGATTTTAGAGACGTTTGTTCAGTGAAAAAGTGAATTAATCGATTTTCCCTGAAATCTAGAGTGCACACTCTAGCTTCTGCCCTATTCAATGAATGGAGTGATTTTTAAACAGTGATAGAAAGTGTTCAAAGGGTGCAATCTGTGCGAAACTTGAGATGATGGGTCTCGGTCAGCCCAGGTGCAACCATGTCGAGGTTGGTGTTTGTATCTCCAAAATTGACCGAGTTAGGGCAGTTTTAAAAAAAATCCCATGCAAGTGAATGGGACTTTTTTTCGCACAAATGCGAGAGTAGCATGCGAATGCACCAACATTTCTCTTTGCTATCGACAAGCACACTTCTCCGGAACATCACAGACGTTTTGGTGTTTGTCCCGTGTCGATATCTTGAAAACTGTAGGAGGAGATACGAACCGAAAAACAGGTGAAATAATAATAACTAGAAAGTGCAGTTCCTGCAGAAACTGCGAGTGTGTTGCGGTGGTGCATGCCCCCGGCCTTGTGCATCAGGGACCGAGTATGTAGCTCAAAAGCTGACTGTAGTCATTGTAGTCACCTCAGGGTATGACATGTTACCTCAGATTGCACCCGAGACCAAGCCTGCCAAATTTCGTGGCC
>JAJAGP010001261.1:45061-213871 GCA_025084515.1 Ancistrus triradiatus
TGCTGGTACCAGTCGTTATGCAAAGGTGCTGTATATAAGATTGGGGAAGTTTTCCAACTGCTGAGACTGAAGAAGTCACTTAGATTTTGTTGGAGAAACGTTTCATCACTCATCTATGTCCAGATGAACAGATTCAACTTCTGGGACTACTAAAGTTTTATGAGTGTAGATTCTAGTCTCAGAGTTTTTTGATGAGATGTGATAAGAGGAACAAATAAAACGTACACAAGCTAATGAGGACTAACATGAGGGGAAAATGCAAGCCTTGTGAAATTAAGAAAAAATACAAGTCTTCCTCATAATCCTGCAATTAAGTTCAAGTTTTAGTTGCATGAGTAGAAACGTTTAAAATAAATAAATTAATTAATTAATTTATTTATTAATAACAATACATTTTAATTATTACAAATTAACTTTTATAATGCATTATGTTTCATGATTAAACAATTGGGTGTTTAAACTCCCCAGAAACTGTTCCCTCAGTCTACCTTTGTTATAGATTAAAGTGCATGTTACCATCAACACCTTGCCAAGATTGGATCGTCCTTCCAAACTGGATGACCAGGCCAGGAGGATACTGATCAGGGAAACTACCAAGAGGCCAATGACAAATTTGAAGGAGTTACAAAACTGTCTGTGACAACATCCTCACAAACTTTATACGAAACTGGTGTGTATGGCAGAGTAGCAATACAGAAGTTGAAAAAGTGCCATGCTGAGCCTCGTTTGTCATCAGATTCAGATTTATTTGTCACCAGATTCAGATTTATTTGTCACCAGATTCAGATTTATTTGTCACATGCACAATTATACAAGGTATAACTTGCCGTGAAATGTTTTTAACAACTGCCTGATTATCTTTTTAAATAGAATTTAAAAAACATACACAGTGGTACCTCAGTTCTCGTCGTTAATTTGTTCCAGAAGAACCAAGAGTTTGGTCGAGAACCGAAAATGAGGAGCAAATTTTACTCATAAGGAATAATGTAAATTGAATTAATCCGTTCCAGACCCCCTGAAAATCCACACTGTATAAGGCATTATGCATTAATGGGGTTATATTGTACAGGTGCTCCCTGATTTACGATGAGGATATGTTCTGACAAATCCATCAGAAGTTAAATATAACGAGTTTAACGAGTGTTTGGTGTATCACAGTAGAGATGAGGTTGAAGCTGGCTTCTTATTCTCATTTTTTGGTCCACCTTAAATGAATGCAGTTACATTATGGCGCCTGTAGATGGAGTTTCGGCCTCATGATAAGCATGATAAGTAAGTTAATGTTCAACACTTACATTAACCTACAGATGGCAAAAATCATTAACAACGCTTATTTTATAATAAAGTGTTGAAAAATCAAATTTAGTAAATAATGGATGAAATTGAAAAGTAAAAGCAAAACTGTCATGTTACCGTTGACACAACACTACATATCCCAGCAACCCTCACTCCCGCCACATCGCATTCACTTCACGCACCGTAATGTTTATGTTCTAATTCCACTCGCATGCACCTAATCTCTGTTTATTATCTGCACTATTTGTACACTTTGTAGTTCACAAAGTTCGGTTTTCAGTCTTCACCTTCTTTAGTAGCTCATGTTTCTTTTTTGTCACTTATCATTTAGTGATTAATTCTGTCGGTTGTGTTACATTTCAATAAACCCCTTTAAGTTTAAACGGCTTTCTGTAGATGTAAAAAGAAAAATAAACACAGCAGACTACTGTGAATCTGAATCACGGTGTATCATCCACTCCTTGCCAAGTTTGGGTCATCCTTCCAAACTGGATTACCAAGCCAAGAGGATACTGATCAGTGAAGCTACCAAGAGATCAATGACAACTCTGAAGGAGTAAAACTCTCAGCCATTTACTGTACAGTATATACCACCAATTACTGTATAAGCAACAATATTCACATACTGTACTTGGAATACTAACCCTAACCCTCTCTAATGACTGACCTTGTGTTTGTGTATATAAACACACACACACACCTACGTTTATGTGCATACAATGGTGCTTGAAAGTTTGTGAACCCTTTAAATATGACCTAAAACACAACCAGATTTTCTGAAGATGTCCTAAAAGTAGATCAAGAGAACCCAGTTAAACAAATGAGACAAAAATATTATACTTGGTAATTTATTTATTGAGGAAAATAATCCAATATTATATAATAATGAGTGGCAAAAGTACTTTTGGTGGTTTTCCCTCACATTAACTGCTCGCTTCAGGTCCTTCCGCAACATTTTGATTGGATTAAGGTCGGGACTTTGACTTGGACATTCCAAAATATTAACTTTATTCTTCTTTAACCATTCTTTGGTATAACGACTTGTGGACATTGTCTTGCGGCATGACTCACCTTCTCTTGAGATTCAGTTAATGGACAGATGTCCTGACATTTTCCTTTAGAATTCTCTGATACAATTCAGAAATCATTGTTCCATCAATGATGGCAAGTCATCCTTTCCCAGATGCAGCAAAACAGGCCCAAACCATGATATTACCAACACCAGGTTTCACAGATGGAATAAGGTTTTTGTGCTGGAATGCAGCGTTTTCCTTTCTCCAACACAACGCTTTTCTTTTAAACCAAAATGTTCTATTTTGGTCTCATCCGTCCACAAAACATTCATCCAATAGCCTTCTGGCTTGTGCACGAGAACTTCAGCAAACTGCAGACGAGCAGCAATGTTCTTTTTGCAGAGTAGTGGATTTCTCCTTGCAACCCCACCATTGTTGTTCAGTGTTCTTCTGATGGTGGACTCATGAACATTAACATTAGCCAATGTGAGAGAGGCCTTCAGTTGCTTAAAAGTTACCCTGGGGTCCTTGTGCCCTCGCCAACTATGACACGCCTTGCTCTTGGAGTGATCTTTGTTGGTCGACCACTCCTGGGGAGGGTAACAATGGCCTTGAAATTTGTACACAATCTGTCTGACTGTGGATTGGTGGTGTCCAAACTCTTTAGAGATGGTTTTATAACCTTTTCCAGCATCAATAACTCTTTTTCTGAGGTCCTCAGAAATCTCCTTTGTTCGTGCCATGATACACTTTCACAAACGTGTTGTAATGAGCAGACTTTGATAGATCCCTGTTCTTTAAACAAAACAGGGTGCCCACTCACACCTGATTGTCATCCCATTGATTGAAAACCCCTGACTCTAATTTCACCTTCAACTGCTAATCCTAGAGGTTCACATACTTTTGTCACTCACTAATATGTAATATTGGATAATTTTCCTCAATAAACAAATGACCAAGTATAAGATTTTTTCTCATTTGTTTAACTGTGTTCTCTTTATTTACTTTTGGGACTTGTGTGAAAATCTGATGTTGTTTTAGGTCATATTTATGCAAAAATATAGAAAATACTAAAGGGTTGACAAACGTTCAAGCACCACTGTACATAAACTTATCCTCTGCACATTCCATCTTGCATATTCTAATTCATTAACCTTGTCACTTCAGCACTAACTGTATTATATGTAAATAATCTTTATCTTGCACTTCTGGTTAGCTGCTACTGCATTCCACTGGCTCTGTACTAGTGCTCTGCAGAAAGCTGAATATAATCTAATCTAATCTATTGTGAATCTGAATCACAGTGTATTGAATCGTGTTTTGTTTAAATGAGTTTCAACTCATACAATTTTAAGTAAGTGTGCTGAGCAACCGACAAGAACCGAGAACAACTTCTATTCTAACTGCGTAGAAAACTGAATTAGACCAGTTCCAAGGTGTTCAAGAACTGAGTTACCACTGTACATGAAAATTAAAAATTGATGAATTAAAAAAAAAAAAAAAAAAAAAAAAACATTATGTTATGGGGTGTTTTTCTTCAGCAGGGCTCTAGACTCCACACAGTCACATTTTTCTGAGTGCATGAAATTCCGTTTGTTGTTGTACCTAACTAAGATGCCATTTTGACCCGAATGCCCCAGCGCTGTTACATTCTCTGGTCTCAATATCAAGTGAGTGCTACTTGTTACAGGTGCAATAAGCAAACTTGGATAATGTCCTCGCCCTGACAAAAAGAAATATTAGATTTTTGTAGTCCCATGCTTTGCTGAACAAAATTTTTGTTCATGCCTAATCTGGAGGAATAAAGCAGGGTTCAACATAGCTCTACGTTTGCGCTTGCATATGGAATATTTATTTAGGAACATTTGAGTGAGTTGAGATTGTGCCAGCACTATTAAAAATTCTATTCTTGAAAACCACAACTGCCACTGCATCAACACCATCTGATCCCACTGTTCAACTTAACAACACGGAACGTCCACCAAATTACTTTTCCAAAGATCAGCAAAATTGCACGCAAATATCTGTGCATTTCAGCCACAAGTTCCTTGTCAGAAAGGCTTTTCAGTAAAGGAAGTAACATTGTAGCATGTCAGCATTCTTGTCTTTGACAGATAAGCTGGTGTTCTTGGCTAAATACCTGTAGGAACACAGCAGTTGTGGACAAAATATGTACGAATAAAATAATTATGACACATTTAACCATCACATCTAAAATCAAGTGTAAACCCGTAGCCATGTTCATATCGTTATTGAGGTATTTAGCATAAATATAAGTCTATGATTTATTTTATCCACATTATACATCCATATTTGGAGGGAGACCCATGCATCATTCTTCTGGAAAACCCTTGCTCGGGGTATTCATGTGGATGTCAATTAAAGATCTGCTACTTATCCCAATTCCCCAGATCTCAGTCTGAATGAGAATCTTGGGGATTTTCTGGTACAACAAGTCTGATCCATGGTATTTCCACCTCACAACTTGCAGAACTAACATAGTCTGCTGCTAATGTATTAAATTGCATTCTGAATAGTTTCTTGTGTCTACACCCTTGATTTACCCTATCTGAGTAATCTGAATGGAGGAACAAAAGCCTCCATTTCTAATACATCTTTGAAGTTGTACATATGACTCACGCCCTTATCTTGCAACCAATGTTCTAATAAATCCTGGGTGTTTTACTTTCTGCAAAAGTATTTTTAAAATCACAAACGGTATAATCTGTAAAAAGTCAGACCTGCCACCTGGGCAAAAACTTTCAAGGTTCAACTCAACTGGACAACTGACAAATTCCTCATGATAAGGCCTTATGCAGCATATTTGAACAGATCATCATCTACTCGATACTCTCTAATATTTGATAACTGTGGAAGCTGTAGCTTTCAAAGAGGTTTAAAGTTGCTGTCACACAAATTTGCCACGGTACAAAATGTTTTAATTTTAATCAGATCTCAGATTCTGGATGATTTGGCCTTAGGAGTTTAGATGCTTTTTTGTGATTGTTGATTCAAATTTTAAGAATTGTCAAATTTCTGACAACACAGAGGGTTAAAAAAAATAATAATAATTTAAAAAATATATATTTTAGGTAGAGATGTTCATTCCCATTCTTATCCTTATCACTTTCTTGGTTTAAATCCTACTTAACTGACCGGTACCAGTTTGTTCATATAAATAATCTAAGATCTAAGCTCTCAAAAGTGAAGTATGGCATGCCTCAGGGGTCAGTGCTTGGCCCGCTTTTATTCTCTCGTACATGCTGCCACTAGGCTCCAGTTATTCGTAAACATGGCATTTAGTTTCCACTGCTATGCAGATGATACACAGCTGTACATTGTCAGCAAAACTAATGACAGCCTTACAATCAACAAAAATCGAGGACTGTGTAAGGGAAATAAAAGATGGATGTTATTTCATTTTCTCTTATTAACTCAGATTAAAAATGAGGTTCTATTAGGGGACCCAAGGCGGTGAGAGACAGGTTAGCTAAATACCTAACTTGATGGCTGTCCAGTATTGCCCAGTCCGTCTGTAAAAAACTTAGGGGGCACATTTGATTCAGATTCTCCTTTGATGCGCCCATTAGGCAGCATCACTCGGAATTGCTTTCTTCAATTTACGTAATTATTGCTAAATAGAAATATCCTCTATTTGAAATGATGCAGAAAAATTGTTCATGCGTTTATTAACCTCAAGGTTGGATTACGTAACGCTTACTTACTGGATGCTCTAGTAATCTAGAGTGCTTAACTAGAACTAGAAAATTTGATATATCACTCCTGTTCTATCTCATACACTGGTTACCAGTCAATTCCGCATTGATTACAAAAAATACTTCTGATAACTTATTTTAAAGCTCTAAATGCCTGCCCCACATTATCTGAGCGAACTCTTTAGAGTTTACATCAACTCATCTACTTCGTTGGCAGGGGTTCAGGACTTCTTTAGTTCCTAGGAAATTAAAAAAAGTCCAGCAGGGGGAAAGGCTTCTCATAAATGCCCCCAACATGGAATATAAACTTCCAACTTTTCGATCGAGATTCAGGAACACTCTACCAAAGTTTTAAGTCTAGGGCTAATGACTACTTATTACGAAGGCTTTGACTAGATTTAGACAGGATGCAGGGGCTTGGGTTTGTGGGGCGAGTCTGGGAATGTCTGGCCTGCCCTGCCTTGCGCTAGCCGGGGAGGTCGATGTGGGCGGTCTGGCCTGACTGGGCATTCGGTCCCCTCGTGATCTTGACTCAGCATCATGCTTAGAATAAGGCAGAGCTGGGGGGTAATAGTCAAAAGAGTCTTATGGTGATCAGAACGTTGGGTGCTGTCTTCTGCCGCCTCGTGGGCGTTGCCAATGTCTCATGTGATCCCTTTGGCTGTGTTCCTACAAGTTCTCCTCTTTCTAGCTTTCTAGCGATGCTGCTATAGCTAATGCTTGCCGGGGTCTCATGCTTACATTGGCCATCAGTGAGTGACATTGGCATCAGTGATTGTAAGACACACTGTGTGCTAGTATCAATAACTAATGACATTTTCTGTTTTATATCCGAGCTGGGTTCCGGCGAGGTCCGGCCCCACACAATGATGTTCATCTGATGGAGTCTCACTCAAGATGCTTCGTCTCAGCTCAGCCCCATCATACCCGGGCCACTTAAGTCGTGTGCATAATTCACATTTTATTCGAAACTTTGACTCCATTTCTGTGTTCGCTCTTAGATTTATTTCATCATACCCGGGCCACTAATGTCGATGTGAATTACTTTCAATTCTATTCGAACTTTGACTCCATGATACTTTAGGTCGCTCTTAGATTTATCATCTACGCGCCCAAGGAGGTTGGGGTCCCTTTTTGAGTCCTTGGTCCTCCAAGGTATCTCCTAGAACTAGGGAGTTTTTCCTTGCACTGTCGCCCTAGGCTTGCTCAATTTGGGATTGGACGTAGTTATTAGGAGATAATCTAAACTTGTAAAGTTGCTTTGAGACAATGCTCCATTGTAAAAAGCGCTATATAAATAAATCTGACTTGACTTGACTTGACTTATCCACTTAATCCTGGACAGGGTCGGCATAGAGTGCAAAGCTGGAACAGCCCTAGACAATAGGGTTGAGTACTGGAAAGGACTTCACGATATGATACGCAACATGGGTTACAATAAGAATATATAACAACACATTGTGATTCCATGCATATTGTGATATATTGCGATATGCCACATGGTTCACTGAAAACAGCTGCAACAAGTTGTGGTGTATCTGAATTGTCTTAATACATCACATCACACTGATAATGCAGTGGAAAAATTGAGCCAAAACACTACTGCGATATCTACAGGAGCGGAAACTGCAGTTTACACCCCATTTAAAATGTGTGTAAAAATTTATACTTTAAGCTGAAAATAGATGCAGAATATCACAAAAATCAATATCGCAATATACTGCTGTTTTGATTTTTTTGAGCACAACCCTTGTAGACATGGCACCGAACCATCATAGGGCGCACACACAGACGCACACGCGCACTAAAAGCACTTTAGAGACACCGATTAGCCTAACACTCATGTCTCTGGACTGCAGGAAGAAACCACAGAAAGCCTATGCAAACACAGGGAGGACATGCAGACTACACACAGAAAGGACCCAGACTGCTTCACCTGGGATTAAATTCAAGACCGTCTCCCTGTGAGGCAATGCTGCTACCCACCAAGGCACCATGCTGCCCCAGGAGAAACATGAAAATGTTAACAATAAATGAGCCCTCTGAACTAACTGAATGCTTTTAACTTCAAAAGTGTTAGGCGGGAATCCTCAAACCATATAAGATTGCTAGTCTAGGTTCACGCATATATTTACATATTCACAGGCTAGTCTGCTGTGTTCCTTTGTCTATTTTATCCAGTTATTTAGATCTTCTACATATTGTAATCATACAGTTTGTACACCTGTGGTGTGCCATTTGCCTCTCACCTCTGCTGTCTCAGTCCCGATTTTCTCAGAATCACAGATGAGGCCTATTGATCGATTGCTACTTTCCACTGCAGACTGAGCTGTGTACATCACTTCTTGCTCTAGTCTCCTCTGGTACAAATCCACTGGGCTCAATGCACACTCAGCATCATCATTAAAGTTAAAGCCCCTCTTCTCACGTGCTACTTCCCTTTCATCGTCATCCTCATTTTCACCTAGAAATGGGTTATGGAAGTTGGGATATGCTGCCATCTTCTGTCAAGGGCTGGACTACGTGATAGCCTAAACAGGAAAAAGAAAAGAAAATTTTTCTTGAGGCTCTGCGTGACAGTTAACATACAACACAATGTGAATTATATAGTTTTAAAATAACGAAACAAGAAAAAACAAACAAACAATAGCGCATAACCTACTAACTGCTAGAATGCTGCATGTATATACCATAAGAACACGGTGTACACTGTGACAGCACAGTATCTTAACCTACAATCTCAAATGACATAGCGTGCAGCAGACATACTTATTACAATTTATTTTTGACTCACAGGTACGAAAAACACAAATTAATTTTTCTACAAAGATGTACTCTCAGAACTAAATTAACTGTAAATGTCATTAAGACTAGCTTGCTAAACTTTACAACAAAACCAGCACCAACGTCATCCTTTTGGAACTTTGCGAAATATACAATTACAACTAAACACACCTACACCAAATAACTAAAGGCCGAACTTAGCACGGCGCAAAACACTTCCTTCTTCTTATTATGCTTCTTCTTGTGGCTTTTACTTGCGGTTGGCAGATCAAATTTTACGTGCATTTACCGCCACCAACTGGACCGGAGTGTAAACAGGAGCGTGTCCGGCATACAAAAAAAAAAACACTAGATAATCTCTATTAGTCCGGTATTCTTTTAACACAGTAAATCTCTGTTCTCTAATGGTCAGGACACCTACAGGCACTATTTGGGTGGTTGATTATTCTCAGCATTAGAGTGACACTGATGTGTTAGTGTGTGTAGGCCCTAACTGTGATGGTAAGTGTGGATCAGATACAGCAGTGTTCCACTCACTGTCCACTCTATTAGTCACTCCTGCCTTGTTGTGTCACCTTGTAGATGTAAAGTCAGAGACAAATAGGTCATCGATTGTTACACGCCAAAGTAAAAATGTATTTCTTAAGATTGACTTTTCTATGACTGAGGAAAAACAGAGCATTTCTTAATTTTGTATTAATAGAGGATTATCCATTTCTGAATTATTTCTCTTAGGAGAAAAAAGGAGAAATACCTAAACATTTATTTGTAAGACTTTCTAGAGCCTATGATCTCTTTCAAAACTTATAGACTGCTGAATGATTTCTTAGACATTTCTTATTTATTTCCTATATGAAACTTTAAGGAAAATAAGCTTATATTTAGACATAAGTGAGATCCAAGTAAGAAACATAATACACCACTGATATCTTAATTTAAACTGGCTGAAATCCTATTTATTTCTTATCCATGTATAGTTGAAAGGTGTATTACTAATACCTGGAGAAAATCCTAAGAAATACCATTAATTATGAGGAGATGCAGTTGGTTCATACTTTTTTATTGTATAAAGATAATTGGTGGAACTGAATTATAAACATTTCACATTGTATAGCAGCGATTATACAACAGTGTAAAGACAAAAATGCATACAAAACACAAAAAGCAATGTTATGTAATGTAGAAAACAATATTTACCAATGTTACATATCAAAATTCATAAACCAATATTACATATTAAAAAGTTGGATAGTTCCAAGTTCCTTCAAAAACTGTGTGTGAGTGTACCTAGAAGAACTCAAGGCAAAGGGTGGTCACACCAAATAGCCTACTGATTTGATTTCTCTTTTGTTCATTCACTTTGCATTTTGTTAACTGACAAAACTATTAGCACTTCTATGTTTGAAAGCATTATTACTTTGCAGCATTTTCCACACCTGCCTAAAACTTTACTGACTATGTTGAAAACATCTAATAAAGGTGGTATTAATCATAATATATAATTAATACTTATTGTATGCATCAAGTCCATTCTCAACAACATATACAAACAAAGTTCATGAAAATGTGTTTTGTGCAAAACCCTTTAAACAGGAAGAAGCAAAAGAAGCATTTCAGTGAGAGTGCTGAAAAACTTCAGGCTCATTCCACACTTTATTCCTATAGATTTAATGGAATAAAATATACAGTGAATTTGTCATGTTTTTTTGGTCATGATAGGCTAGCTACTAACATTACGTGAAAATCTGCAGATAGCTAGGTACCCGGATGTGCACGCTAACTTTAGCCTGCAAAATAAGAATAAAAACACAAACGTTTCCTACAAGTCAAACTCCTATACATTTAGCAAATTTAACACATTGTAATAGGAATTAAGATTTAAACTTTGGTTTCTAGGATATTTCATGATCTTCCCCTATCCATTTCTAAACCTCTCTATTTTGCTTGCATTTTCTGTTGACCTAAAACTCTTTCAAACTAAATGCAGACTCAAATTGAAACACTAAAGTTCAAATAAAGTATAATTTATTATAAAACAGCTTCACATGCTTACAATTGCTATGGGTTTTCAGATGGCATATCAGGTGCTAACATTCAGTACAGCTTAAAAATACATGTTAATTTAATGTAGATAATGTTCCTTCTTAAGAGCTGCTATACAATCCAAGTTATGGGCAAAGGAAACTATGACAAACATTACCAATAGCAACTAGAATAACATTAATTTGGAAAAGTACAACAAAGTTTCAATTACCACAAAAACAAATTAAAATATTAAAAATAATTTAAAAAATATTTACCAAATTACCCACCGTAAGACAATGAAAATCTGTGGCACTAGTGGTTCACTCCATGGGTTAGCATCGCACTCTTATTGGGTATGTCTGAAATGGTCCACTCATTCACTGATCACTATTTAGTGTGTTCTGTGTAGTAAACTATATAGGGTAGCAAATTTTCATCATAGGTACACTTCAACTACGAGAGACAAAATGAGAGAAAAAAAAATCCAGGAAATCACATTGTAGGTTTTTTTCATGGTGGAAAAGATGCTCTTCTGTCAAGCACTTGTTACCTGTATTAATGGCACGTGTTTTACCTCGTTATCTGTATAAAAGACATCTGTCCACAGCCTCAGACTGTCAGACTCCAAACTCCAAACAAAATGATCATGAGAATGGTGAGCAATGCTACACCAGAACTACACGGAGGGACCTGATGAATGACCTGCAGAGAGCTGGGACCAAAGTAACAAAGGTTACCATCAGTAACACACTACACCGAGAGAGACTCAGATCCTGCAGTGCCAGGCGTGTTCCCCTGCTTAAGCCAGTACATGTCCAGGCCCGTCTGAAGTTTGCCAGAGAGCATATGGATGATCCAGAAAAGAGTTGGGAGAATATCATGTGGTCAGATGAAACCAAAATAGAACTTTTTGGTAAAAACACAACTGGAGAAAAAAGGATGCTGAGTCACATCCCAAGAACACCATACCTACTGTGAAGCATGGGGGTGGAAACATCAGGCTTTGGGGATGTTTTTCTGCAAAGGGGACAGGACGACTGATCCGTGTTAAGGGAAGAATGAACGAGGCCATGTATCGTGAGATTTTAAGCCAAAACCTCCTTCCATCAGTGAGAGCATTGAAGATGGAACATGGCTGGGTCTTCCAGCATGACAATGATCCCAAACATACCGCTCAGGCAAAGAAGGAGTGGCTCCGTAAAAAGCATTTCAAGGTCCTGGAGTGGCCTGGCCAGTCTCCAGACCTCAACCCCATAGAAAATGTGTGGAGAGAGTTGAAAGTCCGTGTCCCACAACATGACTGCTCTAGAGAAGATCTGCATGGAGGAATGGGCCAAAATACCAGCTACAGTGTGTGCAAACATGGTGAAGACTTACAGGAAACATTTGACCTCTGTCATTGCCAACAAAGGTTATATTATAAAGTATTGAGTTGAACCCAATTTATTGACCAAATACTTAATTTTCCACCATAAATTACAATTAAATTCTTTAAAAATCCTAAGTTGTGATTTCCTGGATTTTTTTCTCATTTTGTCTCTCATAGTTGAAGTGTATCTATGATGAAAATTACAGACCTCTCTCGTTTTTCTAAGTAGGAGAACTTGCACAATCAGTGGCTGACTAAGTACTTTTTGCCCCACTGTATACATAGTTTTCTTTTTTCCCTCTTCAGATTTGTAGACCTCTAACTTCAATGTTATGTTATGTTTCATGGTATTATCTGTTTTAATTCATAATTATCTAAAGTGTGATCTGGAAAAAAAGATGCATAATTCTAGACTAATAAATAATATAGCCTAATAATAATAATAATCATAAATTAACAATAATAAATAGTAGGCATATATGTATTATATAGCAATATAATTATAAAATAAAAATATAGTAAAATTACTTTTAATAGTAAGAAAATAATAAAGACGAGAGTCACAGATGAACATCTTGAGCTGGCTGCGGCCACAGCGGTTCAAGAGGTATAGACTGTAAACAAATGGATTTTTGCCCCGTACTCAGTGCTGCAGGGCACCGGATTAACATTTCTTCCAACCTTAGTAAGGAACAAAGAGGTGTCACATGTCTTTTTCAGGAGAAGGTCGCAGATCCAGGCTCACAATCATTTTTATTGTATGAACTCATTTTTATTGTATGTCTAATAATTTTCACTTGATTTTGAGACCCATTATTAAAACACTGAAACAGAAACAGTGCAGGCTTACTTGCTATACAATTCTATAAAATGTAGGGCCAAAGTCTCCCTATACCTCCCACGCTTGCAACTGCAGGCACTAAATTGTGTGCTCTCCTATTCATGAATAAAACATGAGACTTAACAGTGAAGAATATGGATTTATCAGTATATTGAAAACCTGAAAAATGCAGCCTGCACAAGTATCCATATAAATGATTTAAAACCAGCCTCTAAATGGTGATAACCTTGTAGTAGGGATCCAGCGCTGGAGAATGTACCCATGTTACAAAGACTCTTCTCTGAAAGCTTGCGCTTTGAACTAAGAAAACCATTATACGTACACCATGCTATGGAAAATTAGATAATGAGTCAGCTAGGCATTTGTTTATGTTCTATTTTTGCACAAGTAAATATTTGAAAAAGGAAAATGGGTTGTTTTTCCAAATAACCTATAACAAGCATCAATGTAGGCTAAATAAAAATTAAACACCAGTTATTTTTTGCTTTATTTGTCGCCGACTTCTCACTTTCACTGGAGTCCATAGTCTTTCTTTGTCCTCCGGAAAAAGGGCTCCCACTGTGTTGTGACTATATATGGGGTTGAATAATAATGTGCTGGGATGTTTGTAAAGAGAACTAGAGGCTTTTCGTTAAATGTAGAAGTTTGTTAAATTATGTTATCAAAATTCTTAAATTTAACAATTAACATTTTTGTTTACTGAGACTTACTGATTTATATTTTATTGCAATTCAATACAAAACCTTTCGGGGGTGAATATGTCTGATTGCAAGTACATGATGGGTATGATGATTTTCACATGCTCAGAGTGATACTGGGAATGTGTGAAAGAGTGGCTTTTTTAACTGATTCTAACTATACAGGTGCTATACGGTTCATCTGATTCATAAACAAATGAATCTCATTGTTGTGTATTGTTTATTTGGTGATATCACCAGAAGAGCAAGGGTCTGCTAGTGACTATTTTTAATTGTATTGTTTTAAACCAGCTACAAGCAAAAGTACTTTATTCCATTAGACTGGTGTTTAATTCTTACTTACAACAAATACATATACAAACCAACAATTCACTGCCAGACTTATCAATACAAAATGCAACATTTAGTTTCATTTAAATAATTATTTCAGTATCTCACATCGAAATAAAATCAAATCGGCTAACATTATTCTCAATCTTCAAAAATCAATTTTTTACACACATACTGAATAATGGCCAAATTCAACCCATTTGTGCATTTTCATTTGTTAGAATTTGGTGTCTTCTACATCTGTCCATTATAAAACACTTTAAAATGACATTTAAAATAACAATATTCCAAAAAGAGTACCAACATTTTTGTAAACATTTAATAATATCAAACACAAGGATTTATTTCACAGAGATCTAGATGGCTACCTGCTGCCTGAATGTACCTCATTCCAGATAATGAGTCAGCTAGTGAATATTCAGATAGTGGACTCCATTTCTGTTATTTCTTTTGGGAACATGCCCATGTTACTACCTCAGATCATTTTATTCTTCATTCGCTGCGGTCCTTTGGCTCTCTATATTTCATGTGAATGTATTCAAATATGTCCTTCTCACTGTCCACCAGCAAGGGCTCTCCGGGTACACCTACAATGCAGCAAAGGAAATGCCATTATAAAAAGATCTATTTATGCTCATATTACTCACTTTAATATCTGTAAAAACAGAATAAATCAAATGTGTACAAGAGAATTAATCAGTCCCTTCCCTAGGCATTCACAAAATCTGAGGCTTTTTTAGGGTGTGTGTATACTTATAGTTCGGATCACCTAGTCCAGACCAAAGCAGCTGTTGACACATTGTTGCATTTTAGTCATGGTTCACTTGCCGTTTACATTTACATTCTTAACAATGAACCAAATAGGTAAACAAAAGTCACATGCATTCACACATCAATCGAACTGCTCCGAAGTTCATTTGGAAGTTTGGTGCGCACCAAGGTTCGGATTGCAGTAGTGTTGCATGGTATACTGATACTACAAAAGTATCGCGATACCATGGCATTAAAAGGGGTAGGATACCTCATTTAATTTGTACTGGTACTTTGAATGAAACTGTTTGAAAGAAGAGCTTAATTTATTGCTGCAGTTACGTCTGTGTGCCACAGGGGGCAGTGTGCGTGCACAGCACTCTGCTTCCTCTCCTTGCAGGTAAACACAGTGAATTAGAAGAGAGAAAATGGAGAGTTAATGGCTGCTAATACCAGCACTTTTACTGACAGATTGAAGAAGTGAAATTCCACGGATTTCAAGAAGTGAAATATGGAATTATTTTAAGCCCTGCAACACAACAAAACCAGTCTGCAAAAGATGTTTTAAACCTACAAAAAACCAAGGGAGACAACACTTCCAACTTACTTGTACTAAGAGCTCACAGAGCAGCAGGTTAGTAAATATGATGGACAACGTTATTACTTCATGCTCATGTCCTCAAAAATAAATCAGACAAGTGAGATCCGTTGAGACAAGCAACCTTATTAACCATATGACTTTGACAAGGTTGTTAAGGGCAATAATAACTGTTTAACTAGCTTTATCTTTTTAATTAACTTATCTCTATACATGTTCACACTGCTAATGATAGGTTTACCATCAATTCCAAACTGCTTTTGTACCAAATCATGATTATAATCAACTGTTGACATTATCTGTTTGAAGTCACAACCTTTTTTTTTTTTTACTCATTACTAGCCCAAACTGTTTTATTTTCAAAAGTAGAAGTAGAGCATCAATACCAATTATAAATATAATCAGTTTAAACTCAGCAGTACTGACACTGGTAGTTATGGCATGTTCATTTTTGTCAAAATACAAAGTTAACCAACCTGTCAAAGAAATCCCATAAACTGAATTATACAGATGATGTCAGATTACTGCTCACTGTGTAAAAGCCTTAATAATAATTTCCAATAAAATTATCTTCAATAATCAAATTATTAAATGGTACAAGTGTACCTATTAATTGTCAAAATGTCTGTTTTTTTGTTTTTATTGTTAATAAAAACAAATAATTTTAAGTTCAAAGTTTTATCATCTATTATTCCATTACTTTGATCGTTTCAGTATTAGTAGCGAGATACTTTAGCCAGGTATGGTATCAAAGTCATAATCTTGGTATCGTTTTGGATTTTAGTATAATTTTGGACAACACGAGATTGTAGCGTTCACACTTGTTCAAATGAACTGCACTAAAGGAGCAATCGCACCAGGGTTTGTTTTAAATGAACCATACGTACCAAGTGTGAACACCCCCTTGATTCCCATAGTTTATGGCCAGTCCGATCTGACCAGTACATCTCAGATGTTACAATTTTTGAACAACTTACCTGAGCTTAATTAAACCAGTTGTCATACATTTTTTACAGAAACAATAGATATAATAGAGAAAATTCCAAATTTCCTCACAACAACACAACAAGAGGGTTAGTCACATATTCCTCACCAGTGACTCCTAGTGGACGGATGGTGTACTCATTGAGAGTGAAGCCTTTCTCCAGGGCACGGGCCCTCATGTTCTTATTAAAGAGATCACTCCCAGTGAAGTAGAGCACGCCACAGTAATACTGATCCTTAGGAATTAGTCTAGAGACATAAAAGATACATGATTTATGCTCACTATTTCACACAAAAAAGACGCGTACAAGGCTCTCAAAAATACATTAATACATTTGGTTTTACTTACTACTTAGTTCTGAAAAACCAACAACAACCAACCAACAACAATAGGCAGTAAATAACTTCCCACTGTTTAATAAAATCTTTGACCAAAAATGGTATGGCAAATTATATAAATATCTGGCCACGTGCGGGTTTGTGTCCCACTACTTTTGGCCACGTGCGGGTTTGTTTCCCACTACTTTTGGCCACGTGCAGGTTTGTGCCCCACTACTGTTGACCACGTGTGGATGTGTACCCCAACACATTAGGCATAAAACACGATGATCATAACATCACCAAACCATTCAGCAACTTTCCTTGCAGCACTAGTGTAGACGTCTGATTAATTAGCTGTATATCAGGACTAGAATCTTTTACCCCAATTTCTAACACTGAACTATTCGCACTCATCAGTTCGTCTAAGTCATCAACATGTTTATTAGATCCAATTCCTACACGTTTACTCAAAGAAGTGATACCTAGTATTACAGAACCACTGCTAATTATCTTAAATTCATCACTTACCTTTGGTTATGTGCCCAAATCCTTTAAGTGTGTTATTATTAAACTACTGATTAATAAAGCCACTTTTGACCCTTACGTGATATCTAAGTATAGACAAATTTCAAATCTACATTTTCTCTCCAAAATCTTAGAAAAAGCCATCTATCAGCAGCTCTGCAGTTGGCTCCAAAGTAATGGCATTTATGAAACATTTCAGTCTGGATTCAGGCCCCATCATAGTACTGAAACAGCATTAATTAGGGTACTAAATGATGTATTAACCAAATGACGGCCTTAAAATCAGTAAAATTGAGGACTGTGTAAAGTAAATAAAAGACTGGTTGACATTTCATTTTTTCTTACTTAACTCAGATCAAACTGAGGTTTTATTAGTGGGACCCAAGGCTGTGAGAGACAGGTTGGCTACATCTATCCTAAATCTAGATGGCTGTTCAGTATTGCCCAGTCCATATGTAAAAAAAAAAAACTTAGGTGTCATATTTGATTCAGATCTCTCCTTTAATGCGGACATTAGCAACATTACTCGAAATGCTTTCTTTCAAGTAGTGTGTAATACTGGTAAACGTAGAAATATCCTCTCTCTTAATGATGCGGAAAACCTGGTTCATGCGTTTATAGCCTCAAGGTCGGATTACTGTAATGCTTTACTTACTGAATGCTGTAGTAAAACTATAAATAAACAAATTAGTTCAGAATGCAGCGGCTCAAGTGCTAATTCGAACTAGAAAATTTGAATCACATCAGTCCTGTTCTATCATCACTACACTGGTTACCAGTTAAATTATGCATTGACTACAAAATATGTCTTTGAACATGGCGCCCCCCGAGGCGAACGCGTTTGCTCGCTCTGCTCTAGAATGCCGGCATTTTCTTCTTTTTTGGGCTCTTTACGTACTATCTGCAGAGCACAAATGCCATACACTGCTAACATATGACAGACAAACGCTGCTGGACATTGCATTACATAACAACTTTCGATGTACCGGCATTATTCCATCGGCGCTACAACACATTGTTGGCTCCCACAGCCACCACCACCACCACCAGGAAGGCCCCGAGACACCGGCCTTAAGTGAACATGCTGACCCTAGGAGAGCGCTTCGGAGACGGCGACGTAAGCAAGGCAAGAGGGCAGGGCTACATGCTAGGCTAAAAGCTCGCGCTAGCCGTAAGGATTACATCACAGCGGGAATTAAGAGTGCGCTGTGCTCTAATTTTCACTGAGACTTGGCTTTCAGACAAAGTGCCGGACAGCGCCATTCAGCTTGAGACTCACTCCATACACCGAGGAGATCGGATGGCAGCCTCCGGTAAGGCTAAAGGGGGAGGGGTGTGTGTGTTCGTGAGCAATGCATGGTGTGGAGACGTACAGACCGTTCATAAGCACTGTTCACCAGACGTGGAGTTCCTAATTCTAAAATGCCGTCCTTATTATCTGCCACGGGAATTTAATTTAATGTTCTTAGCCGCTGTTTATATCACCCCGCGGGGATATAAACTCCATGACATCATCAGCGCATTAGAGACGGCTCATCCTGATGCCGTCTTTATCACCGCTGGTGATTTCAACCAGTGCAATTTACGGACTGTATTTCCCAAATATTACCAGCATGTGGACATTCCCACCCGTGACAAGAACACCCTAGATCACGTGTACAGCAATGTGCGCAGTGCATACAGGGCTGCACCCTGCCCCCACTTTGGACACACTGACCACATTTCTTTATTCCAGTTCCTGGCCTACAGACAAAGACTTAAACAAACAAATCCCTAACCAAAACAGTTAAAAGATGGACACTGGAGACTGAGGGCATCCTGCAGGACTGTTTTGCTATGACAGACTGGGATGTGTTTAAAGTTGCAGCCACCTTGGAGGACTCTACTGTAAATATACAGGAATATGCCGATCACGTGTCCGGTTACATCAGCACTTGTGTGGATAACATCGTTCCCACCATACAGGTGAAGAGGTTCCCCAACCAGAAGCCGTGGATCAACAGTCAGGTACGACACATGCTGCGCGCTCGCTCTCTTGCATTTAGTTCAGGCAATGAGACTGAGTAGAAAGCTGCGAAGTACAGGCTGAGGAAAGCCATCACAGCAAATAAGAGGCAGTACAGTGAGAAACGGAACGGCTTCTACTCCACAGCTGACTCCAAGCGGATGTTGCAAGGCCTGCAGCACATCACAGACAACAGGAACACCACAAACACCATCAGCCCCACAGACAGCCTACCAGATTACCTTAACAGCTTCTACACCCGCTTCGAGACCTCCAGCAGCAGCACAGAGAGGCACATGCACACCCAGCCCTCCCAACCCCCCTCCTCCCAACCCCCCTCCTCCCCACCATTGCTATCATCAGGCCAGGTATGCAGAGCTCTGAAGAGGAGGCGGCAGGACCAGACAACATTCCTGGGCGAGCCCTCAGAGTATGTGCTAACAAGCTGGCTGATGTTCTCACCTCCATTTTTAACCTATCCCTCAACCAGAGCATCGTTCCTTTCTGCTACAAAACCACAACCATCATCCCCATTCCGAAGAAGAGCCCCCCCACTTGCCTGAATGACTACAGGCCTGTGGCACTCACTCCAATAATTATGAAGTGCTTCGAGAGAGTGGTGCTGGCCCACATCCAGTGCAGTATACCGAATACCCTGGATCGCCTGCAGTACGCCTACCGTGCCAACAGATCCACCTCGGATTCCATTGCTGCTGCCCTCCACTACTCTCTCTCTCTCACCTGGAAAACAAAGACTCCTACATCAGGATGCTCTTTGTGGACTATAGTTCCGCCTTTAACACGGTAATCCCCCACAAACTCACCCACAAACTGTCCACACTCGGCCTGCACCCCACCCTATGCCACTGGCTTCTGGATTTCCTGACTGGCAGGCCCCAGTCCGTTAGAATTGGCAACAGAACTTCAGCAAGTATCATAACCTATTCCGGGACTCCACAGGGATGTGTCCTCAGCCCCATCCTCTACACCCTGTTCACCCACGACTGCGTCGCCTACCACAAAGACAACATCATCCTGAAGTTTGCTGACGACAACGCAGTGGTAGGATGTATCACTGCAGGAGATGAATCGGCCTACAGGGGGGAGGTGACCAGGCTGGTGTCATGGTGTGAGGACAAGTCAAGTCAAGTCAAGTCAGATTTATTTATATAGCGCTTTTTACAATGGAGCATTGTCTCAAAGCAACTTTACAGGTTTAGATTATCTCCTAATAACTACGTCCAATCTCAAATTGAGCAAGCCTAGGGCGACAGTGGCAAGGAAAAACTCCCTAGTTCTAGGAAGAAACCTTGGGAGGACCAAGACTCAAAAAGGACCCAACCTCCTTGGGCGGCGTAGATGATAAATCTAAAGAGCGAACTAAAGTCATGGGAGTCAAAGTTTGAATAGAATGTGAAGTATGCACATCGACATTAAGTGGCCGGGGTATGATGAATAAATCTAGAGCGGAAACTAAAGTCATGGAGTCATGGTCGAATAAAAATGTGAAATTATGCACAGTGGAGCTCCATCAGATGTACATCATGTGTAGGGCCGGGAACTGCCCGGAACACCGCTCGAGAGAAAAACAGAAAATGTAATTAGTATTGATTAAGAGCACAGTGCCTATTAACATCACTGATCCCCTGTCAATCAACTGATGCCAAGTGTAGCATGAGACCCCGGCAGCATTAGCTATAGCAGCATAGCTAGAAAGCTAGAAAGAGGAGAAACTGGGTAGGAAACACAGCCAAGAGGGGATCACATGAGACATTGGCAACCCCACGAGCGGCAGAAGAGACAGCAACCCAACGTCTCTGATCACCATGAAGACTCTTGACTATGAACCCCCAGCTCTGCCCTTATTCTAAGGCAAGGATGCATGAGTCAAGATCACGAGGACCGAAGCCTAGTTCAGCCAGACCGCCCACTCGATAACACTCCCGGCTAGCGGACAAGGCAGGCAGGCCGAGACATGACTCCAGACTCCCGGCCCCAGCCAGCAACCCAAACCCATGAAACTGGTCTAAATCTAGTCAAAAAGCCCGCGTAAAATAGGTATGTCTTTAGCCTAGACTTAAAACTTTGGAGGGTGTCTGAATTTCGAACGATAGTGGGAAGTTTATGTCCATAGTTGGGGGGCCATGTATGAGAAAGCCTTTCCCCCTGCTGTGACTTTTTTAATTCTAGGAACTAAAAGAAGTCCTGCAACCCTGCGAACGAAGTAAGTAGACGAGTTGGATTGTAAAACTCTAAGAGTTCACTCAGATAATGTGGGGCCAGGCCATGTAGAGCTTTATAAGTTATAAGAAGTATTTTGTAATCAATGCGGAATTTGACTGGTAACCAGTGCAGTGATGATAGAACAGGAGTGATATGATCAAATTTTCTAGTTCGAGTTAGCACTCGGGCAGCTGCGTTTTGAACTAACTGAAGTTTATTTATAGATTTACTAGAGCATCCAGTAAGTAACATTACATTACAGTAATCCAACCTTGAGGTTATAAACGCATGAACAAGTTTTTCTGCATCATTAAAAGAGAGGATATTTCTAAGTTTAGCGATATTACGTAATTGAAAGAAAGCAATTCGAGTGATGCTGCTAATGTGCGCATCAAAGGAGAGATCTGAATCAAATGTGACCCCTAAGTTTTTTACAGACAGACTGAGCAATACTGAACAGCCATCTAGATTTAGGATATATGTAGCTAACCTGTCTCTCACTAGCCTTGGGTCCCACTAATAGCACCTCAGTTTTATCTGAGTTAAGTAAGAGAAAATTAAATAACATCCAATCTTTTATTTCCTTTACACTGTCCTCAATTTTGTTGATTGTAAGGCTGTCATTAGTTTTGGCTGATATGTACAGCTGTGTATCATCTGCATGGCAGTGGAAATTAATGCCATGTTTACGAATAACTGAGCCTAGTGGCAGCATGTACAGAGAGAATAAAAGCGGGCCAAGCACTGACCCCTGAGGCACGCCATACTTCACTTTTGAGAGCTTAGATCTTAGATTATTTATATGAACAAACTGGTACCGGTCAGTTAAGTAGGATTTAAACCAGAAAAATGCTGATCCCTAATACCTACAGTATGTTCTAGTCTGTTTAGTAAAAACATCATGATCTATAGTGTCAAATTGCTGCACTTAAATCTAACAGAACAAGAAAAGAAAAACACATCCCTTCTCTGAGAGGACATTAACAAGTCATTTTTTAGTACCCTAAGTTAATGCTGTTTCAGTACTCTAGATGGGGCCTGAAGCCAGACTGAAATGTTTCATAAAATTTCATTCCTTTGGAGCGGGTGACTACAAGAGCTGCTGATAGACAGCTTTTTCTAAGATTTTGGACAGAAACGGTTTTAGATTTGAAATTGGGTCTATAATTAGATATCACACAAGGGTCAAGATTGGCTTTTTTAATCAGTGGGTTGATAACGGCAGGCAGACTTAAAGGATTCCGGGCACATAACCAAGGTGGAGGTAAGGGATGAATTTAGGTGGGCATAACTAACACTGGCTCTATAACACTAGGGTAAATACTTGTTTGAGTAGACGTGTAGGAATTGGATCTAACAAACAGTGTTGATGACTTAGACGAGCTGATCAGTGCGGGGATAGTTCAGTATTAGTAATTGGGGGTAAAAGATTCTAATCTTGATTTACTGCTAATTGAACAGATGTCTTCACTAGTGCTGCATCTGAAGGTTGCTGAACAGTTTGGTGATGTGATGAGCATTGAGTTTTATGCCTAATGTTTTCTATCTTATCATTAAAGAAAGTCATGAAATCATTACTGTTAAAAATTTACACATAATGGGAGAGTCACTTTCTGTGTGGGGTTTTTTGTTTATTTGGAGACTGGTATTAAAGAGAAAATCTTGGATTATTCTTATTTTTCTCTATGATTGAGAGAAGTATGCAGCTTTAGCTTTAGTGAGAGGGCATGCTTGTACTCTGCCATGCTGTCCCATCCAAGCAATCTTAAACACCTCCAATTTACTATGTCTCTCCACTTGCGCTCTAAATGCCGTGTTCTTTGCTTTGTTTAAGGTACGGGGTGTGGTCATTATACCATGGTGCTAGCCTGTTTCCCTTTTTTCCCTAATACGTTTGACCCTAGCAGGGGGCAGTCGTGTCCAGGATTTGAGCGAAGCACACATTCTAATTGCTCATTTACACACTCAAGATGGATTTATATCCGTAGGTGTATTAAATTTTAAGTCTGGTAGGTTTTAATAAACGCAGCTGGGAGTAGCAGATGTGATAGTGCGCTTGGTGTGATAACGAGGCAGAAGGATTTTATTTTATTAGAGAGGATAGCTCAAATACTAAAAGATAGTGATCTGAAATTGAATCACTTTGCGGGAGGAAAACATCAAGGTTATCTATTTGTACCAAAATGTTTAATATTAGATCTAAAGTATGATTACAGCGGTGGGTTGATCCCATCACATTCTGAGTGATACCCATGGGATTTCTAAGATGGACTCGAAAGCAATTTTAAGTGGATCCTGCTCATTGTCAAAGTGAATATTGAAATCACCTACAATTAAAAGCCTTATCTGCTTGACAGTAGTAAGCAGGAAAGAAAGTTAGCAAATTCCTGAAGAAAATTCTGAATAGGGACCAGGCGGGCGGGGGTAAATAGGGATAAGCTGAAAGGAAGTGTGGTTTTGACTTCCAAACGTGGATCAGTCACATTAAGAATCAGTATTTCAAAAAGAATTAGCCTTGTAATGGGATATTAGCTGTAACACCTAACTCTTTGTCAAAAAATTGTGGCTATGGCTCCCCCCCGACCATTAGGACGAGAGCGACTAGCATGACTGTATCCAGGAAGTTGAGGCTTCATTAAGGCTCTAAATATTCATCAGGTCTATCCAAGTTTCAGTGAGACCACAGAGCGTGTAAGCGTTTATCAGTGATCATTTCATTGACAATTACTGCTTTGTTTGTAAGTGATCTAATGTTAAGTAGTCCTAGCTTTAGTCTAATGTTGTTATTTCTTTTGCAGCTATCTGTGTTTATACTAATGAGGTTATTAAAACAGACTTTTTGAGAGCGTTTACGTTTAGCGCAGATGCGGGTAACAGACAACAACAGGACAACAACCTCGCCCTCAACACGGGCGAGACAAAGGAGCTGATAGTGGACATGAGGAAGGGGAGGAGACCTCATCATCCACTGTTCATCCAGGATCTTGAAGTGGAGAGGGTGAGCAGCTTTAAATACCTGGGCATTTACATCAGTGAGGACTTCACATGGACGCTGAACACCATGCAGCTGGTCAAAAAGGCTCAGCAGTGACTGTACTTCCTGAGGAGACTGAGAAAGTTTGGGATGTCTCCCAAAATCCTCAGCAACTTCTACAGTTGTGTGATTGAGAGCCTCCTGACTAACTGCATCACCGTGTGGTACGGCAGCACGACTGCGATGGACCGTAAACGCTTGCAGAGAGTCGTGAAGACTGCTGAGAAGATCACCAGGACTCCACTGCCCTCTCTGCAGAGCATCTATCACCACAAAGTCCAGAGGAGAGCTGCATCCATCCAAAAAGACCCCACCCACCCCCTACACGGACTGTTCACACTTCTGCCCTCAGGTCGGAGGTACAGAACTGTGAAATGCAAAACCACCAGGTTAAAGAACTCCTTCTTCTCCACTGCCACCAGTCTCTTGAACCTACCTCAGAAATAACCCTGCACTTTATCGTCTACATGTTTACATGCCACTGCCACTTTGCACATTTGCACATTTTCACTTCCATTCTAATTGATCTGTAAATAATAATATCCATATTATATATGGCGGTAATTTTTTGCTCTACTTAATTTTGTACTAGTTATTTAGATTTTATTATTATTATTGTTGTTGATTCATTGTATTTTTCTTTCTTTTTTTATTTTCTGTTTGGCATTCTTGGTGAGGAGCAAAGAAAGAATTTCATTGTACACAAAAACCTGTTTCCTTACTGTGCAAATGACAATAAACTCTTTGAATCTTTGAAACTTATATAAAGCTCTACATGGCCTGGCCCCACATTATCGGAGTGAACACTTAGAGTCTTACAATACTGCCCGTTCGCAGGGTGCAGGACTTCATTTGGATCCTAGAATTAAAAACGTTACAGCATGGGGAAAGGCTCTCTCATACATGGCCTCCCAACTATGGAATAAACTTCCCACTTTAGTTCCAGACTCAGACACACTTTTAAGTCTAGGCAAAAGACATACTTTTTTTACACAGGCTTTTGGCTAGACTTAAGACTGGGATGCATGGGTCGGGTTACTGGGGCCGGAGTCTGGAGTCATGTCTGGCCTGCCTGCCTCGTCATGCCTTGCCCTTTGGCCAGGAGTGTCTGGTGGGCGGTCTGGCTGGGCTGGGCTTCGATCCTCTTGATCTTGACTTGTGCATCCTTGCCTTAGACTAAGGGCAGAGCTGAGGGTTCATAGTCAAAGAGTTTTGTGGTGATCTGGGATGTTGGGTTGCTGTCTTTTCTGCCTCCCTTGGAGTTGCTGATGTCTCATGTGATCCCTCTTGGCTGTTTTACCTTCTGGTCCTCCTCTTTCTAGCTATGCTGCTATAGCTAATGCTGCCAGAGTCTCATGTTAATAGACTCTGTGCTCTTAAACAATAACCAATTACATTTTCTGTTTTCTCTCCGAACTGTGTTCCTGTACCAGTTCCTGCCCCAAACATGAAGTTCATCCTCTTCAGCTTCATTCAAGTTGTTTGCATCATCAGCCCAGCCCCACCATACCCAGACCACACCAGAGGGCAGTAACTGTTTACCTCCTGGTGGCTGGTGACGAAGTACTGCCAAGGATGTCGATATGCATATTTTACATTATTTGAACTATCACTATAAGACTTATTTGTTTAGATTTTGTTTTTGAGTCTTGGTCCTCCAATGGTTTCTTCCTCATAACACTTAGGAAGTTTTTTCCCTTTCCACTGTCACCCTAGATTTGCTCAATTTGGGATGGGCCGAAGATATTAGAAGAGAATCTAAAATAGTAAAGTTGCTTTGAGACAATGCTCCATTGTAAAAAGCGCTATATAAATAAATGAGACTTGACTTGATGAATGACATGGCATAGGGTTGTTGAAATAATGGCATGGCCAATCAAAGATGCTTCAGCAAACATTAGTGGTGTGACTTTTTTTGACCAGGCAGTGTATATAGCACAACTTTATGGATCCTGCCTAAAGGAGGATGTCCACCAGTACTCAATGAATGGATATGACTGTTAGAAGAACAACCGAAGTCAATAGCGACCATGAAGTAACTAGACAGATCCACAGCAGTAAAGTGAAAAACATGCCACAGGACCATTGTATTGTGTTTAATGTTGGCGTGACAAGGAGAAAGCCATACTTAGATCCCCACATCAAGTGTTTGGAGTCTGCAAAAATGCATTAAAAGGAACTTTTGGAGAACTACTATTGGAGTGGTTTAAAAAGCATAAGAAAAATGAGACCCTTCATCTAATGATGAATCCATGGCAATTTTGTTGACCAACAAAAAAAATAAAAATAATAAAATGATGTTGACCAACGGTCCCAGCAAAACCTAATAAAGTCTGAGTAATGTTGGCCACAAGAATGGGCAGACTGCAGAATCGGATGCGCGAAACCAAAAGAATGACTAAGAGCTGTATTTGACCCCAAAGAAGTTTCTAATAAGTCAGGGAGCAAAATTAAAACAGTCTATACTTTACAGTTTGCATTTATAGTTCATGTTAAAACTATAACCATTCACCACATGTGAATAAATCTTAACCATTTAGAAAAATGAAGTATGACATCTCAGTGAATATATTAATTTAATTAGACATTCAGAATGAAACCTGACGATATACTATACAAATTACAATAAAATTTAAACAGTTAATCATGCTTCAATTCAATAAACATTATTAGCTCAAATAATTATGATTGTCATAATGTAATAATTGGATGGCCCAGATTATGCATGTTATACAACCCCAAATCAGAAAAAGTTTGGACAGTGTGGAAAATACTCATTGCAGACAGTATGAACCCAAGATATTTCAGTTTATTAACTTAATTCCATTAGTTAATAAACATCCATTCCTGCATTTCAGGCCTGCAACACATTTCAAAAAGAGTTGGGACAGGGGCAATTTGGGTTAGTAATGAAATGTACAAAAAAACAAAAGGTTGTGACTTCAAACAGATAATGTCAACAGTTCATTATAATCATGATTTGGTACAAAAGCAGTATTCACGAAAGGCTGAGTCTTTGAGGAAAAAAGATGGGCAGAGGATCTCCAGTTTATCAACAAATGTGTAAGAAAGTAAGAAGTGAAAGATGGAATTATTTTAACCCAAAAATATTATTAAAATTATTTTAACCTGAAAAATATGTTTTAAACCTACACAGCACATCTTCATCCTTGAAAGAGTGGCCACTGGTTTGTAGGTGGGTGTAAACCGCAGAGTCCTGACCTGAGGAGGTAGGTATTCCATGTTGTGCCATCCGTTTCGCCAGTGGCTGTTTGATCTCCCCAATGTACAATTCCTGGCAATCCTCCCGGCACTTAACAGCGTATGCTACATTACTCTGTTTGTGCTGGGGGACACGATCCTTGGGGTGGACCAGTTTGTGGCGTCGAAGACGTGCAGATCCTTGATAGGGAGGAACGATGGTTTAAACGCGGAGTAAAAGAAGCCATTTTTGTAAAAAAAGGAATGTCCATCCCTGAACCAAGGAGGGGGCCTCAGAGTACACCTCTCACCATCTTACAACTCCGCTATTGCAGCCCTTCCCCAATCCTGTGTGAATGGCACACGTGGCCATTGTCGTGAATGACTATGGTATTCTGCATAGTAAACTGATGACTACTCCCATTGTTATGCAATGGTGCTGGTACCAGTCGTTATGCAAATGTGCTGTATATAAGAATTGGGACGTTTTCCAACTAGCTGAGACTGAAGAAGTCACTTACATGAGTGAAGAAAACGTTTCTCTGACAAAATCTTAGGTCCAAATGAACAGATTCAACTTCTGGGACAAGTTCCAAACTGCTAAAAAAATCAGGTGCTCACAGTCACAAGTCAATACCAATTATAGATATGATTAGTTTAACCTCAGCAGACTCCGCAGTACTGGTAATGATAATTATTGCAAGTACATTTTTGTGAATATTTATTATTTATATTGCTAGACAAGTCACTCAGTAGAATCTACTTAACCAGTGAGAACCGGCTAAGTTAACCTTTCAAAAATCCCATAAAATAAGGATACAGAGGGACGTCAGATTACTGGTCACTGTGTAAAGCCTTAATAACCATGTGACATTTTAATCAATTTATTCTCAATAATCAAATTATTAATAGTATAAATTACCTATTTATTGTCAAAATTTATTTCTGTGTTTTTTAATTGTTGATAAAAGAATTTTATGTTCCATGTTCTATCATCTATTATTACATTATTTTTCTGATATTTTAGGTTTGACATGGTATTGTTTCAGTATCAGTATCAAGATACTTCAGGCAGGTTTCACTGGAATCATTTTGGTATCGTGACAACACTATTCAACAATAGCTGATATAACACCACATTGGCAAGGGATTACATAATCAAACCTTTATCAAGCACTACTATACAGATTTGCATTCACAAACGACACTTAAAACGTAACTGTGCAAAAAAGCGCCTTATGTTAATCATGTCCAGAAGCGGCGTCGACTTCTCTGGGCTCAGAGGCATCTGGGATGGACCATCACGCGGAAACATGTATTGTGGTCAGACCAATCAATATTCCAGCTCTTTTTCGAAAGAAATGGACACTGGACCAAAGACAAAAAGGACAATCCAGACTGTTATCAGCAATAAGTCCAGGCTCTGTCATTGTATGGGGTTGGGTCAGTGCCCTTGGCAAAGGCCATTTACACTTCTGTGATGGCAGCATTAAGGCATAAAAGTAAACAGATTTTAGAGCAACATATGCTGCCCTCAAAACAACATCTTTTCCACAGACAACCATGCATTTTTCAACAAGACAATGCAAAAAAAAAAAAAAAAGCCAAATCAGAAAAAAAGTTAGAACTGAAATATGTAAATCTCTTCCACTCTTTCTTTGAGGAACATTGTTTTTAAACATTTCAATAATTTTCTTACAGATTTGTTGGTAAACTAGAGATGATATTCCCAACTTTACTCCGCAAAGACTCAGCCTTTGATGGATACCACTTTTGTACCAAATCATGATTATAATCACCTGTTTATTGCCTGTTTGTAATCACATCATTATTTAGGTTTTTAATTTGCCTCATTACTGGCCCTAAACTTCCCAGTCCTAAGTATTTTTGGAATGTGTTGCAGGCCTGAAATGCAGGAATGGATGTTTATTAACAAATGAAATTAAGAAATTAAGAAATATCTTGAAATAAAAGCCAAAAGAAGTGTAAGGAACACTGCATATATTTTTAATTTGCATTTTCCATACTGTCCCAACCTTTTCTGATTTGTGGTTGTAATTTTACTTGTAACCTGCTACTGGCAAATCTTGTACCAAAACCACACATCTTAAGTACCTGATGTCAATACGCCGATGATCATATTCCCTCTCATCTTCCTCCTCTTTCTGCACCTGACATACACCCTGAGGAAGAAGAATAATTTGTAAATAAACTGTAATGAGGCAGAGAGTGAGAGAATTAGAGAGGAGGAGAGAGATAGAATGACATTACCATGAACTTGGTGTCTCCTTTAGACAGGGTGTCAGTGATAAAGCCAGTAAACTCAAAATGCTCCACCACTGCATGGAGCAGTCTGGGCTGAAAGAAAACAGAATAGGACACCAAGACGTGAAATGTGGTGAAATTTACACAGAAAACAAAAAACCTCACACTCCACAGAATCCTGCATGCTCAGCATTGTATATAATTTTATAGTTAATGATGTATCTGACCAGGGAATACAAATCAGATAATTATACTCTTAGAAAATCATGAGAGCAGGTATACACAGACCATTTACATCACCATCATAATGAGCAATGTAAGATGTAAGATTCTAGCTCAAACTTTAAAACACTGTAAATGCTGTTAAACTTCAATGTGTGGTGTTTATATTGTGTCATTGAAGGAACTTCAAGTGTAAACAGAACAATGTAACAAGTATCACATCTTAAAAGAGTCAGTGATAGAGATTTACAGTGGCATTGTCCTGACCATGATCAGCCCTGCTCAAGTTGGGTAGCAAATACCACAATCTAGTGTGTAGTGCAGAAGGAGCTAACAGTTTAAATTATGCTGGATGTGGTGCTTGAAGGTTTGTGAGCCCTTCAGAATTTTCTATATTTCTGCATAAATATGACCTAAAACATCATCAGATTTTCACACAAGTCCTAACAGTAGATAAAGAGAACCTACTTAAAAAAATGAGATAAAAATATTATATTTGGTCATTTATTTATTGAGAAAAATGATCCAACAGTACATATTAATGAGGGGCATCCTTTGCTTTCAGTATCTGGTGTGACCCCCCCGTGCAGCAATAACTGCAACTAAACATTTCCTGTAACTGTTGATCAGTCCTGCACACCGACTTGGAGGAACTTTAGCCCATTCCTCCGTACAGAACAGCTTCAACTCTGAGATGTTGGTGTGTTTCCTCACATTAACTGCTCGCTTCAGGTCCTTCCACAACATTTCGATTGGATTAAGGTCAGAACTTTGACTTGGCCATTCCAAACATTAACTTTATTCTCCTTTAACCATTCTTTGGTAGAACAACTTGTGTGCTTAGGGTTGTTGTCTTGCTGCATGAACAACCTTCTCTTCAGATTGAGTTCATGGACAGATGAACTGACATTTTCCTTTAGAATTCTCTGATATAATTCAGAATTCATTGTTCCATCAATTATGGCAAGCCGTCCTGGCCCAGATGCAGCAAAACAGGCCCAAAACATGATACTACCACCACCATGTTTCACAGATGGTATAAGGATCTTATGCTGGAATGCAGTGTTTTCCTTTCTCCAAATACAACGTTTTTCTTTTAAACCAAAAAGTTCTATTTTGGTCTCATCTGTCCACAAAACATTTTTCCAATAGCCTTCTGGCTTTTCCACATGATCTTTAGCAAACTGCAGACGAGCAGCAATGTTCTTTTTGGAGAGCAGTGACTCTTCTTGGACAGCACATGTTTGTGGAAGTGTATCATGGCACAAACAAAGGAGATTTCTGAGGACCTCATAAAAAGTTGTTGATGCTCATCAGGCTATAAAAGGTAACAAAACCATCTCTAAAGAGTTTGGACTGCACCAATCCACAGTGAGACAGATTGTGTACAAATGGAAGAAATTCAAGATCAAAGTTACCCTCCCCAGTAGTGGTTGAACAAAGATCAGTCCAAAAGCAAGTCGTCTAATATTTATCGAACTCACAAGGACCCCAGGGTAACTTTGAAGCAACTGAAGACCTCTCTCACATTGTCTAATGTTAATGTTCGTGAGTCCACCATCATAAGAACACGGAACAACAATGGTGTGCATGGCAGGGTTGCAAGGAGAAAGCCACTGCTCTCCAAAAAGAACATTGCTGCTATTGTGCAGTTTGCTAAAGATCACATGGACAAGCCAGAAGGCTATTGGAAAAATGTTTTGTTGACAGATAAGACCAAAATAGAACTTTTTGGTTTACAACAAAAGTGTTATGTTTGGAGAAAGGAAAACACTGCATTCCAGCACAAGTACCTTATCGCTTCTGAGAAACATGGTGGTGGTGGTGGTGGTATCATGTTTTGGGCTTGTTTTGCTGCATCTGGGTCAGGACGGCTTGCCATCATTGATGGAACAATGAATTCTGAGTTATATCAGAGAATTCTAAAGCCAGGACATCTGTCCATGAACTGAATCTCAAGAAAAGGTGGGTCACGCAGAAAGACAACGACCCTAAACACACAAGTATTTCTACCAAAGACTGGATTAAGAAGAATAAAGTTAATGTTTTGGAATGACCAAGTCAAAGTCCTGACCTTAAACCAATCGTAATGTTGTGGAAGGACCTGAGGTGAGCAGTTAATGTGAGTAAACCCAGCAACATCCCAGAGTTGAAGCTGTTCTGTATGGAGGAATGGGCTAAAAATCCTCCAAGCCGATGTGCAGGACTGATCAACAGTTACCGAAGACGTTTAGGGTGTACTCACACTGAGCACAGTTGCCTGAACCCGGCCACAGCACGAATGCGGAGGGGGGACAAGCGCACCCTGGCCCGCACTCACACTAGGCTCACACAGAAACGCGCTCCGGCGTGCTTTCGTCATGCTTTCGTCATCACCATGCGTGCTCGCACAGCACACTTCATGGTTGTACATATGATCGGGTAATCACATACGTTTATGCCATTCTTTGCTTTCGTTTTGTGCGCGCTGTGCAGCTGCCTCCGTAAGCACGAGATGCCGAAAAATAGTTCATCATCAGTGCATTTATTATAAGGCTTATTAGGGCTGTGTGTTAGCGCCAAAAAAGAGAAACAAAAAAGTCACATTAAATACAAGCAGGAAGTCCGCTGTGCAGCACGATAAGCCGAAATACAGCGCGCTGCATTATCAATACACCTTATTAGACGTATTAGAGCTGTGTGTCAGCACCAGCAAAAAGAAATAAAAAAGGCATGTATAAGTATAAGCATAATGTCCGATGTGCACCATAAGAAGCCGGAACACAGTGAGCTGCATTATCAATACACTTATTATATAAGGCTTATTAGGGCTGTGTGGGGGCCTAGCGGTTAAGATACTGGACTCTGGACCAGAAGGTCCCGGGTTCAAATCTCGCCTCTGCCAAGATGCCACTGTTGGGTCCTTGAGCAAGACCCTTAACCCATAACTGCTTGGATTGTAAGACTGTATCAATTGTAAGTCGCTCTGGATAAGGGCATCTGCTAAATGCTGTAAATGTGTCAGTGCGAACAACATAAAGAAAGAAAAAAAATCACATACAGTAAGTACAAGCATGAAGTCCGCTGTACAGCACGATAAGCCGAAATACAGCGCGTCGCATAATAAATGCACCTTATTATAAGCCTTATTAGGGCTGTGGGTCAGCGCGCACAAAGTGAAATAAAATCCCTGTGTAAGTATAAGCATAGAGTCCGCAGTGCAGCATAATCAATGCACCTATTTTAAGGCGTATTAGGGCTGTGTATCAGCACGAACAAAGTGAAATAAAAAAGCCATGTATAAGTATAAGCAGAGAGTCCACTGTGCAGCATAAGAAGCCGGAACACAGTGCGCTGCATAATCAAAGCACTTATTATAAGATGTATTAGGGCTGTGTCAAGTCAAGTCAGATTTATTTATATAGCACTTTTTACAATGGAGCATTGTCTCAAAGCAACTTTACAAGTTTAGATTATCTCCTAATAACTACGTCCAATCCCAAATTGAGCAAGCCTAGGGCAGCAGTGGCAAGGAAAAACTCCCTAGTTCTAGGAAGAAACCTTGGGAGGACCAAGACTCAAAAAGGGACCCAACCTCCTTGGGCGGCGTAGACGATAAATCTAAAAGCGAAACTAAAGTCATGGAGTCAAAGTTCGAATAAAATGTGAAGTATGCACATCGACATTAAATGGCCCGGGTATGATGGGGCTGGAGCTGATGACGGAAGCAGCTTGAGTGGAGCTCCAGCAGATGAACATCATGTGTGGGGCTGGAACTGCTGGAACACAGCTCGGAGAGAAAACAGAAAATGTAATTAGTTATTGATTAAGAGCACAGTGTCTATTAACAATCACTGATGCCATGTCAATCACTGATGCCAAGTGTAGCATGAGACCCCGGCAGCATTAGCTATAGCAGCATAGCTAGAAAGAGGAGAACTGGTAGGAAACACAGCCAAGAGGGATCACATGAGAAGACATTGGGGGGGGGGGGGCCCAACCCCACGAGGCAAAGACAGCACCCACGTCTCTGATCACCATATACTCTTTTGACTATGAACCTCCAGTTCTGCCCTTATTCCTAAGGCAAGAATGCATGAGTCAAGATTCACGTGACCGAAAGCCCAGTTCAGCCAGACCCGCCCACGTCGGACACTCCCGGCTAGCAACAAGGCAGGCAGGCCAGACATGATCCAGATTCTCCGGCCCCAGTGGACCCAAGCCATGCATCCTGGTCTAAATCTATCAAAAGCCTGTGTAAAATAGTAAGTCTTTAGCCTAGACTTAAACTTTGGAGAGTGTCTCTGAAATCGCGAACGAAAGTGGGAAGTTTATTCCATAGTTGGGGGGCCATGTATGAGAAAGCCTTTCCCCCGGCTGTGACTGTTTTAATTCTAGGAACTAAAAGAAGTCCTGCACCCTGTGAATGAAGTAGACGAGTTGGATTGTAAAACTCTAAGAGTTCACTCAGACAATGTGGGGCCAGGCCATGTAAAGCTTTATAAGTTAAAAGAAGTATTTTGTAATCAATGCAGAATTTGACTGGTAACCAGTGCAGTGATGATAGAACAAGAGTGATATGATAAAATTTTCTAGTTCGAGTTAGCACTCGGGCAGCTGCATTCTGAACTAACTGAAGTTTATTTATAGATTTATTAGAGCATCCAGTAAGTAAGGCGTTACAGTAATCCAACCTTGAGGTTATAAACGCATTAACAAGTTTTTCTGCATCATTAAAAGAGAGGATATTTCTAAGTTGCAGAAATACAGAAAATTCTAAAGGATTCACAAACTTTCAATCACCACTGTACTCTGTACTCTGTACACTGTACTGTTGGATGTGATTAAGGAGTCTGCCAGAGCAAGAGGTCCTTTATTTAACCAGGCACATAATTACTTTTCTGGATCAAGCTGCTACATTGGCTGTGTGTCACGCCAACAAAACGAAACCAAAGAAAGGCACAGAAGAATGTTATTACCCGATCACATATGTACAACAATGAAGTGCGCTGTGCTGTGTGGGCGCGTATGTGATGATGAAAGCGTGCCGGAGCGCGATTCGCACTCACACTACAAACGAACCGCTAGATCCCCACATCCAGCGAACCGCTCTTCGGCCCACCCATTTCAAGCGCGCTCGGGTGCGATTCATGAATTGGATCATTTTCCTCAATAAATAAATGACCAAGTATAATATTTTGTCTCATTTAACAGGATTCTCTTTATCTACTTTTAGGACTTGTGAAAATCTGATGATGTTCTGGGTCATATTTATGCAGAAATACAGAAAATTCTAAAGGATTTACAAACTTCAATCACCACTGTACTCCTGTTGGAAGTGATTAAGGAGTCTGCCAGAGCAAGAGGTCCTTTATTTAACCAGGCACATAATTACTTTTCTGGATCAAGCTGCTACATTAGCTGATTAGTCTGTGTCAACACACAAGACTGTATTCACACAGTGTCTGACTTGCCGGGAGCCACCCGTACACCCCGTTAGGAACACTGTCAATAATGTTTCTTTTTCGCACTTGTGTGCAGATGGCCAAGTGTGTAAAAAAATAAGTTGTGAAAGATTAATTAGCCCGTCTAAAAGCAGATTGCACCCTGAATTACCTGGCTAGTTCTACTTTACCTCTGAATTGTGAGAATCTCATTTCAGCTCTGAAAGAGGATTCTTCCTTGCCTCTGTTTCCAGTATGTGGTAGGTAAACCAGACTTTGAGAATTTTTATTAGAATATTTTTATTTTTATTTTTATTCTGAGATTAATCTAGAGCTTGCAGTGGTAATCAACAAGAGTCCTCTGTCATTTCAGATGACCTTGGCTTAGATTGTTTACCGAAAGGGTTTCAATAGTGTGGATGCCGATGCCCTTCCTGGGCCTAGCCATGGTGTCTTAATTAATTAATTAATTAATTAATTAATTAATTAATTAATTAATTGTGTTTGTCTCTTCCTGCATGTGCGCATGTAACTGGAAATGGAGCATGTCAGAAGTCATCATGTGCATAATCTATATCTTTAAGAGTTTTCACATGGGAGAAGTACCATTTCTGAAGTCTCCTGAAACAGGATCACCATTTCCAAGACCACAGGACTTCCGAAATGGTTATTAAAGAAACGAAAAGCTACTCACTGCATCAGTTATGGTTTAAAGAATTGTTGACAGCTGAAACATTAATCACTGCAGCAATTATCCAATCAAAGCATCTTAAGCATTTGCTTACTTGAATAAATATGGTGACTTTTTTGGCCAGGTAGTGAACGTAATAAACTGTTTCCTTTCTATCAATGCTTACTTGTTTCTCAGACTTGGATGTAAACTCAGGATGGGTAAGCAATATATCAATATCACCACTCGATTCTGCTCCTGAGGGTACAATAAAGATAGTTAAATGCAACATTAACATTGCTGGAAAAAGAGATCATGCACTATACACTGTTACAGAGCTGTAAGCTAACCCCTATGTAGTACAGTCAGTCCTCAGCATCCACGAAGACTGGACACGGAGGGCTGACTGTATATCGTTACAACTAATTAATCTTTACAGTACTAAAAAATTAGGAAAACCTCGTCTGTAGCTGCCACAGATTGTGCCAATATACTCTGGGTCCAGCTGTTCTAACTGTTGTAATATCAGAGCCTGGGAAAACATTAACATAATTACTATGGTATTCAGTCAAACTTAATAATGCACTCACTACAATAATATCAAAAAGAAACCTACTTCCATCTTCTGCATCTCTGAGCGGGGAATTCTCAGCTCAAACTCTTCAAAGTACCTTAATGAAAATCATTCAGTTATGTAACATTACATCTCTAGGGCAAAATCCTGAAGTAATCCTATCAACAAATTGTTTATTATGCTAGCTAAAAAACAAAAATAAGTTAGAATAAATCTGAACGTCGGTTATTTCATACAAATCCTGTGCATCACAACTGAATAGCTAAAATAGGAGTCTTTGAAGTGTTTTTGTCCTACATTCACACTTACTTTAGACCAATCTGCTGATGATGGTTCAGCTTGTGCTCAATCTTCCTCAGATCTTAAGTGGTAAATAAAGAAAAAAAGGCTATGGCTAGAAATGTGCACAAAATACAATGTAAAATAATGTAAAGAGAAGGTCAGAACAAACCTTCCAGGGTTTTTACACCTTCATCATAAAACTTCCTAGCAGCAGCTGGTCTAATAAGAAAGGGATTGAGAATATTATACTTGTAATATTACAGAGAAATTGTTGCTATGTAAAGAAAAATGAACCTACCCAATTCCAGTCACTCTAGTTAAAAAGTTGATAGAAGAGCTGCTGTCATCACTGCGAATCTAGGATAAAACATAACACTATCGGAAATTTGTAGAGCTTATATATTCAGCTCCGTACCCCTGTGCATCTCTCCAGGGAAAGTTAATGACTTGGGGTGTGCTCAGTGTGAGTACAGTTGCCTTGAACCGGGTCAGAGCGCGAATGGGGAGGTGGGGACACTCTCACTAAGTTCACACACAAACGCGCTCTGGCGCACTTTCGTCATCACCATGCGCGCTCACACGGCACACTTCATGGCTGTACAGTGGTGCAAAAAAGTATTTAGTCAGCCACTTATTGTGCAAGTTCTCCTACTTAGAAAGATGAGAAAGGTCTGTATTTTAATCATAGGTACACTTCAACAATGAGAGACAAAATGATTTAAAAAATCCAGGAAATCACATTGTAGGATTTTTTAAGAATTTAATTGTAAATCATGGTGAAAAATAAGTATTTGGTCACCCACAAACAAGCAAGATTTCTAGCTCTCACAGACCTGTAACTTCTTCTTTAAGCAGCTCTTCTGTCCTCCACTCGTTACATGTATTAATGGCACCTGTTTGACCTCGTTATCCGTATAATAGAAACCTGTCCACAGCCTCAAACAGTCAGACTCCAAACTCAAACATGGCCAAGACCAAAGAGCTGTCAAAGGACACCAGAAAGAAAATTGTAGACCTGCACCAGGCTGGGAAGAGTGAATCTACAATAGGCAAGCAGGTTGGTGTGAATTAATCAACTGTGGAAGCGATTGTAAAAAAATGGAAGACATACAAGACCACTGATAATCTCCCTTGATCTTTGGCTCCATGCAATATCTCATCCCGTGGGGTCAAGAGAACGGTAAGCAAAAATCCCAGAACTACACGGAGGGACCTGATGAATGACCTGCAGAGACCTGGGACCAAAGTAACAAAGTTACCTTCAGTAACACACTATGCCGAGAGGGACTCAAATCCTGCAGTGCCAGGTGTGCCTCCCTGCTTAAGCCAGTACATGTTCAGGCCCGTCTGAAGTTTGCCAGAGAGCATATGGATGATCCAGAAGAATATTTGCGTGGTCAGATTAATCTAAAATATAACTTTTTGGTAAAAACTCAACTTGCCGTGTTTGGAGGAAGAAGAATGCTGAGTTGCGCCATAGCTACTGTGAAGCATGTGGGTAAAAACCTCATGCTTTGGGGCTGTTTGTCTGCATAGGGGACAGAATGACTGATCCGTGTTAAGGGAAGAATGAACGGGGCCATGTATCGTGAGATTTTAAGCCAAAACCGCCTTCCATCAGTGAGAGCATTGAAGAATGATCCCAAACACACTTCTCAGGCAACGAAGGAGTGGCTCCGTAAAAAGCATTTCAAGGTCCTGGAGTGGCCTAGCCAGTATCCTGACCTCAGCCCCATAGAAAATTTGTGGAGGGAATTGAAAGTCCGTGTTGCCCCAAAACATCACTGCTCTAGAGGAGATCTGCATGGAGGAATGAGCCAAAATACCAGTTTCAGTGTGTGCCAACCTGCTGAAGACTTACAGGAAACGTTTGACCTCTGTCATTGCCAATAAAGGTTATTTTACAAAGTATTGAGTTGAACCAAATTTACTGACCAAATACTTATTTTCCACCATTTACAATTTACAATTAGATTATTTAAAAATCCTACAATATGATTTCCTGGATTTTTTTCTCATTTTGTTTCTCATAGTTGAAGTGTACCTATGATGAAAATTACAGACCTCTATCATTTTTCTAAGTAGGAGAACTTGCACAATCAGTGGCTGACTAAATACGTAGTCGGGTAATCACATACGTTTATGCCGTTCTTTGGTTCGTTTTGTGCGTGCTGTGCAGCTGCCTCCGTAAGCACGAGACGCCGATAATAAGTGCGTCACATCATCAGTACATTTATTATAAGGCTTATTAGGGCTGTGTGTGAGCGTGCAAAGAGAAACAAAAAAGTCACATAGTAAGTACAAACATAAAGTCCGCTGTACAGCACGATAAGCCAAAACACAGTGCGCTACATAATCAATGCACCTTATTATAAGACGTATTAGGGCTGTGCGTCAGCGCCAACAAAGAGAAATAAAAAAAGCCGTGTATAAGCATAGACTGCGCTGTGCAACACGAGCCTCTGGAACACAGTGTGCTGCATTATCAATACACTTATTATAAGGCTTATTAGGGCTGTGTGTCAGCGCGAACAAAAATAAAGAAAAAAAAATCACATACAGTAAGGACAAGCATGAAGTCCGCTGTACAGCACGATAAGCCGAAATACGGCGCGTCGCATAATTAATGCACTTATTATAAGGTGTATTAGTGCTGTGTGTCAGCGCGCACAAAGTGAAACAAAAAACAAAAGCCATGTAAGCATAGAGTCCACTTTGCAGCTCAAGAAGCTGGAACACAGTGAGCTGAATAATCAATGCACTTATTATATGGCGTATTAGGGCTGTGTGTCAGCGCAAACAAAATGAAACCAAAGAAAGGCACAGAAGTATGTGATTACCCAATCACATATGTACAACAATGAAGTGTGCTGTGCTGTGTGAGCACGTATGTGATGACGAAAGCGTGCAGAGCGCAATTTACACGTACACTACAAAAGTACCGTGATGGAGTCGCGCTCTGGCCCACCTATTTCAAGCACGCCAGAGCGCGATTCATGAATCCCAGGCGCGTTTGGGAGCACTCACATTGGCCAAACGAACCTCACATTAGGCAATTCAAACCACGGTCGGGCGTGTTTGGTACCCGAGCGCAGATCGAATTGCCTAGTGTGAGTACACCCTTAATGTCCAGCACATGTCCTTCCCCAGAAGTAGTAAACAGATTTTTTTTTTTTTTTTTTTTAGGTTTTAGGGCCCCTGTAGTTTTTGTACTTTAGTTTCTATACTACCAACTGGAGGTTTTTGTTTTATTTTGCCAAAATAATAAATGGAAACAATGTGATTTTATTACTTTTTCCAGTTTACGAAGCTTCCCAGTTGATAAATATTCATCAATTTTCTCAGCAATCTTTGCACCCACGCCATCCTGAAAAAGGCCACAAGATAAAACATGCTTTAAATAAATAAATTAATTCAATTTAACATGAATCCCTGGGATCTGTTATCATTTCAACAAACAACACATAAAAGAAAACTTTTCCTTTACCAGTTTCTTAGCTTCAGTGCCACTTTTAATTTTATTTGGGTATTTAGCAATCGCAGATGCAGCTTTCCTATAACAAATACAGGGGCATAGTGTTACAAATGTAGTTTATTTAGGTCATTTAATTTGCATAATTTACTTCTTTATCTACCCCAACTACATCAACAACAGCACCAAATAATACCATAAAAATAATTTTAGTAAAGTTATAGGATATCACTGATTTACCTGTATGCATTGTACTTATGGATGGCTCTGTTTACATTTTTTTCATAATTGGCCAACTCTAGAAGAAAAAAAAAATTAATAATTGTTTTAGAAGAGTAGAGGGAGAAAAATATGAACAACATGAAAACACCATCCTGAAGAACAGAAAAAAGGAAGATGGACACACATACTGACATGTAGATATTATTCTGTACATGGGCTGAACAACACTGCTATTTACTCACTGCAGTTTTCAAACTTTGGGGTACAAAAAGAAAACATATGGGTAGATCAAGTAACAAGTCAACGCACAAGGATAAAAAACTCAAAGCAAAACGCCTTGAAAAACACAAAAAACTAATACAACCCCAAATTAAAAAAAGTTGGGACAGTATGGAAAATGCAAATAAAAAAAAATGCAGTGTTCCTTACACTTAATTTGACTTTTATGTCATTGCAAACAAATATTTCATGTTTTGTCTGGTTTTAATTTCATTTGTTAATCATCATCTATTCCTGAATTTCAGGCCTGCAACACATTCCAAAAAAGTTGGGATGGGGACAATTTAGGGCTAGTGAACTAAATAATGATAGTTCATGTTAGACAGGTGATGTCAACAGGTGATTGTAATCATTATTAGATACATAATCAGTGTCCACAAAAGGCTGAGTCTCTAAAACGCAAAAATGGGCAGATTTCCAGTTTGTAAATAAATGTGTGAGAATACTATTTTAATGTTTTAAAACAATGTTTCTAAAAGATATATTAAAAGGGTATGGTGCCACAAGGTTTGAACAACTGGATTTTGGGATTTTCTGCCATTCTTCTCTGCAGATCCTTTCAAGCTCTGTCAGGTTGGACAGCCATTGGCTTCAAGTCAGGGCTCTGGCTGGGCCACTCAACAACATCCACAGAGCTGTCCCCAAGACACTTCTGTGTTGTCTTGGACCTTTTCTTACTTTTTCCATTTTTCTCTGCTTTTTTATTTTCTAAGTCTACCTGTTTTCACCAGCTGTGACCTTAAACAGGATTTATCGCTATTTCTGAAATTGACTGCGCTGTATCTGTTTGCTGCTGCACTCCCGATAGCACTGCTTATAGAGCTCTAGCCGGCTTGGCTTGCAGGTTTTATTGCTTTACGTTTGTCTACGAGCCCTCTTCATACTACCTGGCCTGAGCGACTGGGAGGTGAGTAAATTTCTTTTGCTCATTTCGCTGTTTGCTGTCAGTTTTCTTCGGCTACTGAAGTCGCTGTCTGATTGTCTGGCTGGTGCTTGGTTGTGTGTTGGCTAACGTGGCTTTGTATCGTGATTGCTTTGCTACTCTTCTCTAACTATTACTATCTTTTTTTATTTCCTCACATTGTTTGGATCCATCAATCTACTGCCTGTGTTGCTCTGTTGGGATTGCAAGAAGACCCCGTTATATCCATCGTGGTCGAAGGCATCATCTCCCTTCTGCTGTCCCCAGGAATAGATCTCCTGAGGTTTGGATCACAGCTCTGGGATCCAGAAGACGCCTATATAGAACACCTCGTGGAGTGGACTTCAGTGTTCTGCAGGTGGTGCCTCGGACCAGCACTCCATCATACACTCTCCCATCTTCCTCACGCTGTCCCCTCAACGTTGGTCTGTTCAACTGTCGATCACTCACCGATAAAGCTTCATTTCTCCAGGACCTCATTGGTCAACACTAGGGCTGCAACTAACGATTATTTTAATAGTCGATTAATCGGTCAATTATTTTTCGATTAATCGATGAATCGGATTTTTTTTTTAATTCCATGTCGTTATTCAGAAATATAACATTGAATAACAGAGCAAATAAGTGATAATTGAATAATAATAAATTAAATTTATTAATAAATTAAAATAACAAATTAAATAACAGTGTGTACTGTATACTTGTATTTTTTCTGTTTCTTCCTTCTTGGTGCCGTAACAAGATAATTTCCCCCTGTGGGATAATAAAAGGCTATCTTATCTTAATAAAGAAGATTAAATGCATCTCTGATGCAAACACTACATACAAACTCATTCACGCTCTTTCTTTAGGAACTTTGCATTGCAATGCAAAAATGTTAGCATGTCAACATGCTCCTGGCTAAAGCTGGCTCTTTTTTTAGAGACTATTTCCTGCCGCAGAGAACAGACGCTCAGACAGTGCTGCATGTTACACATTGTTTAGTTGTGTGAAGGACTTAAGACAAACCTTCTTCTCTGCGTCGGTCATGTTTCATTTGTAGAATTTATTTCATTCTTAATTAGGGTTTCCAACTTCTTCAACCCCCAATCAGGGACACTTTCCTCCAGGTGTGTTCGCATGTGTGTGTGCAGCTGCTGGGGGTAAGCACGCACATGCGAACACAGCATTTTCAGAAAATGAATTGCTTTTTATACTAACTTTTATCTGTGAACGCTTTCATAAATCAGATTATGCCTAAAAAAATATAAATAACATCATAATAAATATTTATTAGACAAATTTATATCTGTGAAAGCTTTCACAAATCAGAAAATGCCTACACATAATACACAGTATGTAAATAACTGCCTATTAGACAAAATGATATCTGTGATAGTTTTCAGAACTGATGGAGTATAACTTTAACCTGTGCTGATACTCTATATGATCAGATTTTGAAGTTCTTTGGCCTGCTTGGACGGTTTTATGGCGAGTTAAATTAAAGGCTTAATTATTTCGCGTGTTATCATTTTCCGTCCTCACGGTTTATATGAGCCACGTACAGACAGAATTAGGACTGTGAAAAGTTTCACAAATCAGCCTGGTTGCCTCACTGCAGGGGTCAGTAATCTATGTGCTCACCTTTAGAAGTTATAAGCTTTTGAAAATAAAGCCCTAAAATATAATACCGAATGATTTTGGCTTAGATGATTACGTCACCTGAATTCGCAAATCAGGACGAGCCAAATGTAGCATTAATGACAGTTTAACGTGACTTCATCACGGAATGCAAGACGAAAAAAAAAGATCGGAATCACAACCGCAAGCCAACTTGACTGCGGTTCCCACTCTTTTTTTTTATAGTTGCAAAGTCTTTTTTTCTTTACAGGTTCACTGCTCATTCTGACAACATAAGGCTCTGCTCACAGCACGCACGCGCGCACACACACACACACACACACACACACACACACACACACACACACACACACACACACACACACACACACACACACTGCTCTGTCACTAACGTGGCTACTACACCCAGGAGTTTGTATCAGTTTGGCGCGTTATTGGCCAATGAGGCTGTGATTGGAATCCGGGACTGGAGCTGTTTTTCAGGGACAAATCAAAATTTCCCGTAAATCGTGATGTCCCGGACAATACGGGACGGTTGGCAACCCTATTCTTGATGCTAACTTACTTTGAATGTTCCGCCTCCGCACCGACTCCGCCTCGCTCCGTTCAATCGCTCGTATTTTTTTCACGTGTTGACGAAGTACTGCAAGTAACCTAAGCGGATATGACAAGGGGAGGGACATATAAATCATGCGACACAACGAATCGATAATGAAATTCGTTGTCGACACTTTTAGTAATCAATTATTATCGATTTTATCGATTCGTTGTTGCAGCCCTAGTCAACACTATCTTGATGTATGCTTTTTGACTGAGACTTGGCAAGTGCCTGGTGATTTTTTCCATTTGAATGCTGCTACCCCCCCTGGATTTAAATACTATACTGCCCCCCGATGTTCGGGTCGGGGTGGGGGTCTAGCTGTTATATTTAACTCTGCCATTAACATGTCACTAAAAAGTTCATGAGGTCTCATCCTTTGAGCTTCTGACTTTGAAGGTTGTTGGCCCATGTCCGGTCTCCATACTACTAATTTATCGTCCTCCCAAGTGCTTCATCTCTGACTTTTTGTCAGAACTTGGTGAGGTAATCACTTGCACCAGTTCCTCTTCCTCCTCCCTGATTATGCCCGGGGATCTCAACATCCATCTCAATTCTGGAGCTTTCACGACTTTAGACTTTTTGTCACTCCTAAACTGTTTTGATTTATCTCAACACGTTGACTTTCCAACTCATAAGCATGGTCACATTCTGGATGTAACTTGTTCCACCACAGGAGTTGTCAGTAACGTCTCGGGTCATTGTACTGCCTTATCTGACCATTTATTCATTTCATGCTGTGTCTCTCTTCCTGTTCCTAAGCCCCAGTCTAAGGTCCTACTCTCTTATCGTAATGTTTCTGCTGTCAGTCCGTCTTCCTTTACTGCTTTGCTTGACTCATTCAACTTTTCAAATATCTATTCAATTTCTTCTATAGATGATGGGGTGTTATGCTATGGCAGAACATTAGCAGTAATCCTTGACACACTTGCACCAGTCAAAACTAGTTCTGTGCCTTCCGCCCATACGTCCCCATGGTTCTCGCCTGAGCTTCGTACCTTAAAGGCTATGGGCCGGTGCTTAGAGCGGCATTATAAGAAGTCTGGGTTAAACGTTCATTTTCTGGCATTCACTGAACATGTATCTAAGTATAAGGAAGCGCTAAATAAGGCGCGCTCCTCTTACTACACTGAGGTATTTAAGAAAGCTGGTCAGAATCCCAAGCACCTTTTTTCCATAGCCAATAAGCTTCTTCGCCCCCCTCGTGACCCTACCACTGCCTCACCTGATTTGTGCTCTGCCTTTCTAAAATTCTTCAGTCACAAGGTTTCTAACATTCACCAGGATCTACAGGATGCTCCCCCTTTTGAGCCTCCTTTTCTCACATCTGTATCTCCGTCTGGTACTCTTACCACTTTCTCTTCTGTCGATTCATCTCTTACCTCTAAAATCATCACTAATTCTAGGCCCACTATCTCAACACTTGACCTAGTTCCTACCTCTCTCTTACAGTCCTGTGCAGCTTCCGTATCTGAGCCTACCTGTCATCTCGTCAATCTTTCACTCTCTACTGGATGTGTTCCTTCCTCGTGGAAGCTAGCTGCTGTTACTCCTCTTATTAAAAAGCCCGACCTTGATAGTTTTATACTTGGTAATTTCCGTCCTATCTCAAACCTTCCTTTCATTTCCAAGGTTATCGAAAGAGTCGTAGCTTCTCGGCTACTTGACTTTTTGTCCTCTAACCATGTTTTTGAAACTTTTCAGTCTGGTTTTCTTCCCCAGCACAGTACTGAGACCGCTCTCTTATATGTACTTAATGACCTTCTTCTTGCTGCCGATAAAGGTCAGGTCTCTATACTTCTTCTACTTGATCTTACAGCTGCTTTTGACACTATAAACCACAACTTACTTCTGTCTAGACTTTCTAACATTGCACTTTCTGGCTCAGTACTATCCTGGTTCACATCTTATCTAACTGACAGGCATGGGCTGCAACAACGAATAGATAAAATCGATAATAATTGATTATTAAAAGTGTCGACAACGAATTTCATTATCGATTCGTTGTGTCGCATGATTTCTGTGTCCCCCACATTATCATATCCGATTACGTTACTTTGAGGCACTTCGTCAACGCTAGAAAAAAATACAAGCAATTGAACGGAGCCAAGCAGAGCCGGCGAGGATGTGGAATCTTCAAAATAAGTTAGCGTTAAGAATTAAATAATTTCTATAAATGAAACATGACTGACGCAGAAGAAGGTTCGGCTCAAGTCCTCAAACGTGTAGGAGCACTTCATGCTTCAAACAACAAAAAAATGTGTAACATGCAAGCTTTGCAAAAGTGATTTGACCTGGTACGGGAGCACCACGGTGCTGATACAGCCCTCAAAACGGAAACATGGAGTCACCGATGAGGATGAATAAGCTCAACAACAGCGTAAGTCACCACGATGTCCTGAGTTTGTTCCGTTTTGAAGTGAGGAAACGTAACGGTGCACGCATACTATGCAAACGGGCACAGCACGGTTGTAGCTGTTTTTCTGCTTGTTAGTTGGATAATGACAGTGATGGAGTTAAGATACAGATATCCTATATTGGCCAGGCTAGCCAAGTCCTATTTATGCGTTCCTGGTACTTCAACACTGTCTGAGCAAATATTTTCTGCAGCAGGAAATATAGTCTCTAAAAAGAGAGCCAGCTTTAGCCAGGAGCATGTTGACATGCTAACATTTTTGGATTTCAATGCAAAGTTCCTAAAGAAAGGGAGTGAATGAGTTTGTATGTAGTGTTTGGATCAAAGATGCACTTATTTTTCTTTATTATGTAATTTGTTATTTGAATTTATTAATGAATGTAATTTATTATTCAATTATTGTAGGCACTTATTTGCTCTGTTATTTAATGTTATATTTCTGAATCTAAAAAAAATAATCGACCGATTAATCGATTATTAAAATAATTGTTAGTTGCAGCCCTAGATAGGCGCCATTTTGTTGGTATGGGGTGCTATGTATCTGAATCTGTTCCCATCCGTCAGGGTGTTCCCCAGGGTTCAGTACTTGGGTCACTGTTATTCATCATTTACCTCACTCCCCTTGGTGACATTTTCCGCCATTGTGGCTTGAAATTTCATTGCTATGCCGATGACACTCAAGTCTACGTCAGTCTTAACCCATCTGAATCCATTCTCCACAATGGGAGGCAGAGTTTCTAGTGTGTCTGCCCCCATGCTCTGGAACTCACTCCCTTTTAATTTATGCTCTACTACCTTTCTCGCTCAGTTTAAAACGCATCTGAAATCTCTTCTCGCACTTTCATTCACCTTCTGCATCTTTATAGTTGTACTGTCAATGTGAAGCGACCTTGGGTGTTGTGAAAGGCGCTATACAAATGTAATGCATTATTGGATCTGTGCTTAGGATCATTGTCTTGTTGGAAGGTGATCCTTCGGCCCAGTCTTTTGTCTGGTCGCTCTGTCATAAAGCCCAGTCTTGTGGAGTGCTGCAGTGATGGTGGACCTTCTGGAAGTTTCTCCCATCTGCACACACAATCTTTGGAGCTCAGCCAAAGTGACCATTGGGTTCTTGGTCACGCGTCTTACCAATGCCCTTCTCCTCCAATTACTTAGTTTGGCGGTGCGGCCAGCTGTAGGAAGAATCCTGGTTGTTCAAAACTTTTTCCATTTAAGAATTAAGGAGGACACAGTGCACTTGGGAACTTTCAGTACAGCAGAATTTTTTGTATCTTTCTCCAGATCTGTGGCTTCACACAATCCTGTATCTGAGCTCTACAGGCAGTTATTTCCTCCACAGGGGTTGGCTAAGTTTTTGCTCTGATATGAATTGTTAGCTGTGAGACCTTATGTAGACAAGAATGTGTCTTCATAAATCATGTACAGAACACAAGTACAGAAAAGTACGCATACTGAGAAACAGTCCAAGTTCCATACATTGGCCATTTCTCAATATGCATACTTCTCTGTGCTTGTGTTCTTGTGTACTTGTGAAACGTCATCAGTCACAGCCCAAGTACTGTTCCATTTCTAAGTTCGCTTCTAACCAAGTACGTTCCAAATCCCCGGATGTGTTCTTGATCCGCCCATATTACCGAGGAAGCATCGGAGCAGACTTGTGCGGACTTGAACAGCGAAATATCCCACAATGCATTGTCAGCTCGGTAATGGCGGATTATTTATGGTTACATGAGATCGGTTCCTTGTTACACGTAGGTTAAACTGTTCAATCGAAAGTAAAAGATCTGAGCACTTCTTCCACCACTAACAGGCTTCATACAAGATGTTTCAGGTTTCAATCTAGGTGTAAAATGTAAACCGGGTTGTCTCCATAGCAAAGTATACTGCTGTTCCAATTGTAGAATAACCGAGCTGTCTCCTCCCATCATCGGGAGAATGTACTGGCAAGTCGAACTTCCTAGTCCAGACTTGGGAAGTACGCAAGTCCGAACTTGGTATTTACAAACGGCCATTGAGTCATAGAGTGGATACTGGTAAACAGGTCAGTCCCTGAAAAGCATTTCAAACCCTACTAGTCATGCTACTGTAATCACACTTAAGTTCTAAATTAATGCAAACGTGCATGGCATATCGTAACCTTACTTTATTCAGATTCAACAGCCATAAGACGTACACATTAAACAATATCGTACCGGGTAAAGCCGCATCGATAAAAGCTGGTGATTAAATAACACAGCAACGACACAATAACAAACGTTAAATAACCAAATATAGGGTAAGGATACAGCGCGTTGATCTGCACATCACTAATATAAAACTCCACAGATAAATCTTTTCACTACATGGAAACCTGAGACTTTACAATCCCGGTAGGGTAGAACATTTTTCAACGATACACCTATTCAGGTTGTTTTAAGTCCACACAGACTTAGCAAGTCAGTTAACCTAGCTACGGTAAAACTCTAGTTGCAAAAGTAACCTAGTTGTTTAATGAGCTTTGTAAGGCTGGTTTTGATCAATCCACTGAATATATAAGTAGTTAGTCGAATTGCAAAAATGCTCAAACCAGAGCTAAGTATCCTACTTTAGCCAGCCTCAACAGCAAATAGCCTTAGTTGCTAACTATCCAGCATGCTTAAGAACCGCAAAGCTTACCGATAAGAAAGTCAGTGATTCCCTCATTTAAACTGTCCTGTGGGGCTTTCCGCTTACTCATCGTTATATATAAATAAGAGGTGCAGCACTTACAACTCCCTCGTACTTATTTTATGCAACGTTAGTAAAATCACTCAGTAGTTCGAATCTTGAAGACAAAGCACAGCTTAGAGAAAAGGAACTTGAGGTCTGTCATATACGGTAGTAATGCGTGTACTACGTCATTTACGGCAGTAGAGAGCCGAGGGCGGGGAGGGGAGAAAAAACATAACTCCGTTACCGAGGTGTGTGGGTATATGTTGTTGCATGACTGAAGTTGATTAACAAACTTAGCCTGAGCAAAGTAAAGCCAAAGTAAAGAACAAGTAATGGCGAAATTCAACCCTCCGACAAACATTTCTTTGGAAAAGAAGAGTGAGGGGTCGGAATATGAAGCATCCAAAAATGCTGCATTTGAAACACAACAACATTTAGGAAGCAAACAAAAGTCGAGAACACAACAGCATTAACCGAAACGAAAAACATTTACAAAAACGCTGCATTTACTTCTCACAACGTAAGTGCTCTTGGCCCCTAGAAGGGGTCGTTTCCATCTGAAAAATATGCGACAAGTGAATAGGCACGTAGTGTTGCCAACTCCTCACAAAGTAGCTATTGGCTGTCCTAGAAGTCGCTAAATGACGTCATCGCCTAATTTGCATAATACGTGTTTTTGAAGCTGTAAAGGAATAACGTTGTGGGAGAGAAAAAAGTGAGTAAAACACCCTAAATATGTTAGAACTACAAATGAACTCTGAACAAATGAACAACTTCTGCTGCCTTTGAAATATGCAGTCACTTCTCAAAATAACTTCATGACTTTAATGCTTTGTATAAATAATTTTTACATAAATTACATAAATCAGTTTTTTGCTGTGTAGTTAAATGTTAACTCAAGAGTAGCAGTCAGCAGGAATTGCTATTCTATGTTCAACCCTCCTCCTTTATCCGGGCTTGGGCCCAGCAAAGTGACCTTAAAATAGACACTTTGGCAGAGTTACTTAATTTTTTCGTTTTCTTTCATGTAGATGAGGGAGTCGATTTAAATGAATAAGCAGCTGATGTGCCAAAAAGCTGCTACACATTATCAGGCAGCTTGTGCTCATAGCAAGCCTCACCAGACAACCTGAGACCATATCGTATATACAGGATTGAGTTAAAGGTCTCCAAGGACATTCGATTTCTTAGTTTGGTTTTTACCGCACTCGTCTGGCTGAATAGTCTCTCAACTTTTGAGTTGAGCCATATTCCTCCTTCAGCACTTTGTGAACCCTATTATCTAGCTAGCTGGATGTTTAGCTTTTCACAAAGAGGCACACACTGTGGACGAGGTGAGTGACAGGCTATGCGGGAATGAGGTGAGTGACTGACTGAGACTGTGAGTTAAATACAATGATTTCTTTTCGTGTCACAGTGAAGACGCATTTATATTTACATCACGCTCTGTAAATACGGGGCGGGGTCAGTCAGCGACGGCTTTGGGCATGCGCAGTTCATTTGCAGTGTGGACGAGGCTCGCTGAGGACAGTAACTGAAGAGAATGTCTGTTCATCTCAGAGTCTCCAAAAGTCTCCAATAACACCACAAAAAGTCGCTAGATTTGTCGCTAGTCGCTTTTTTTTAAAAACAAAGTCACTAGAGGGTCTCAAAAGTCGCTAAGCTGGCAACACTGTATGCACGATGAGTTTGTGACGCGTTTCCGTTAGTCTTTATACAGGTGTTACACCGTATTCTGTGACCACCGTATTTTGTGACCCTATCTCCGTTTAGGTTCTTGAGCGCGCGCGCTCGGTTCTTGTTCACGCGCACTCCGCGTGCGTTGTGCGCAGAGTACGTAGGCTACGCCGAAGCGCTTTAATTCTACCGCGACTAGCTTTGTTTTGTCGTTTTGAAACGTTCGGCAGGTCTAAGGTTGAGAAATGCGTTTATGTGCATCTTATGCTGTCTGTTTACTACATAAAATAAACTCTACATGAATTTTTCGTTGACATTATTCTACATACTTAAAGGTCAAATAATAAAATAATGACAATCGTCTTTAATTTAAATAGCAGCACCTTTCACACAGTAGCAGATCAAAGTAAGGACATAAAATGGTGCCCATACAATAAATAAAAGAATAAACGGCAAAATCAAATTAAGGGCTTTTCAGAAACATAATTTAAAGAACCCAACAAGGGGTAATAACATTATCTTATAAGGTACTTGAAATTAAAAATAAAGGCAATGAGAATACTTGTTCATCAAATTAGATGGCAAAAAAAAAAGTTTTTAAACCACAGGTAGCGAAGTATGATTGAAGTATGGTGTTATTTGATGCCTCTTCAGGCCTTCGTGAAATATGAGCAGTCCTTTGTGTTACATGAGGAAGAACGGAAAATATATCTGCTAATATATGAGTCATCAGTCCAAAAAGCTATCAGCTATGACAGCTACAAACATAATGTGTTACACCATTGCATCTACACCAAAAAAGAGAAAGATATTGCCATGTTGTGGTCCCGATTCTGACAAAACCTCCATCAGAATATGTTACTACTCCACTGTCTCTCAGCAGTAAAGAGTTTACAGGTTCAACCAAATCTGTTTTCAGGTGACTTAACATCCACTTCTTCTTCCCAGTAGAAGAAACTCTATTTCATGACTGGAATGATCTAAAACTGATGTGCCATGCAGGTCCACCAATTCTGACGACCTCCATCAGCATATGTGGACTCCCCCCCCTGTCTCTCAGCAGTAAAGAGTACAGGTTCAACCAAATCTTTTCAGGTGGACTTAAACATCACTTCTTCCCAGTAGAAACTCTATTTCATGACTGGAATGATCTAAACTTTGGTGAGACATTTAGGTCACCAATTCTGACGACACCTCCATCAGAATATGTGATGACTTCACTGTCTCTCAGCATTGTAAACAGTACAGGTTCAAACCAACTCTATTCAGGTGACTTCCCAATCACTTCATCTTCCAAGAAGATACTCTATTTCATGACTAGAATGATCTAAACTGGTGAGACATTTAGGTCACCAATTCTGACGACCTCCAATGCAGAATAAATGTGACTTCACTGTCTCATTCAGCCATTTAAACAGTACAGGTTCAACCAACTCTATTCAGGGTTACTTACCATCACTTCATTCTTCCAAGAAGATACTCTATTTCATGACTGGAATGATCTAAAACTGGGTGCCATGCAGGTCACCAATTCTGACGGACCTCCATCAGAATATGTGTGACTCCACGTCTCTCTAACATAAAACAAGTACAGGTTCAACCAAATCATTATGGGTGACTTTCCCATCACTTCTTCTTCCCAGTTATAAAACTCTATTTCATGACTGGAATGATCTAAAAACTGGTGAGACATTTAGGTCCACCATTCTGACGACCCCCTCCATCATAATATGTGACTTCACTGTCTCTCAGCATTTAAACAGTACAGGTTCAAACCAACTCTATTCAGGTGACTTACCATCACTTCATCTTCCAAGAAGATACTCTATTTCATGACTGGAATGATCTAAACTGGTGTGCCATGCAGGTCACCAATTTTTCTGACGAACCTCCATCAGAATATGTGACTCCACTGTCTCTCAACAATAAAACCGTACAGGTTCAACCAAATCATTATGGGTGACTTCCCATCACTTCTTCTTCCCAGTAGAAAACTCTATTTCATGACTGGAATGAATCTAAACTGGTGAGACATTAGGTCCACCAATTCTGACGACCTCCATCAGAAATGTGCCGTCACTGGTCTCTCAGCATTTAAACAGTACAGGTTCAACCAAATCTATTCAGGTGACTTACCATCACTTCATCTTCCAAGAAAGATACTCTATTTCATGACTGGAATGATCTAAACTTGCGTTGTGCCATGCAGGTCCACCAATTCTGACGACCCCTCCATCAGGAATATGTTGACTCCACTGTCTCTCTTACAATAAACAGTACAGGTTCAACCAAATCATTATGGGGTGACTTCCAATCACTCTTCTTCCCAGTAGAAGAAACTCTATTTCATGACTGGAATGATCTAAAACTGGTGTGAGACATTTTAGGTCACCAATTCTGACGACCTTCATCAGAATATGTGACTTCACTGTCTCTCAGCATTAAACAGTTACAGGTTCAACAAACTCTATTCAGGTGACTTACCATGACTTCATCTTCCAAGAAGATACTCTATTTCATTGACTGGAATGAATCTAAACTGGTGTGCCATGCAGGTCAACAATTCTGACGAACCTCCATCAGAATATGTGACTCCACTGTCTCTCTAGCACATAAAACAGTACAGGTTCAAACCAAATCATTATGGGTGACTTCCCAATCACTTTTTCTTCCCAGTAGAAAACTCTATTTCATGACTGGAATGATCTAAACTGGTGAGACCCATTTAGGTCACCAATTCTGACGACCTTCATCAGAATATGTTGACTTTCACTGTCTCTCAGCATTAAACAGTACAGGTTCAACGCAACTCTATTCCGGTGACTTCCCATCACTTCTTCTTCCTAGTAGAAACTCTACTTCATGACTAGAATGATCTAAACTGGTGGTGTTGCCATTTGCAGGTCCACCAATTTCTGACGACCTCCCTTCAGAATAGTGAACTCCACTGTTTTCTTAGCAATAAACAGTTACAGGTTTTTCAATCAAATCTTTCTGGTATTAATTAATAGAATGTATAGCCTTGTTTGGGGGTCATCAAATACAATGCATCTCAATTAAAACTTGTGAGACATTAATTTAAAAATTTACTTCTAAGCCTCCAGCCCAACGATGATTGACCAAAATGAAATATTAAACACAAGAATATCTACTGGGGGACCTGTGGTTAAGCCTAGCGGGTAAGGTACTGGACTATGGACCAGAACGTCCAGGGTTTTTTTTAAATCCTACCTCTGCCAAGCTGCCACTGTTGGGTCTTTAAGCAAGACCCTTAACCCCCAATTTGCTTGGATTGTAAGATTGTATCAATTGTAAAGTCGCTCTGGATAAGGGCGTCTGCTAAATGCTGTAAATGTAAAATGTAAACGTTATATACAGTGGGGCAAAAAAAGTATTTAGTCAGCCACTTGGATTGTGCAACGGTTCTCCAACTTAGTGAAAGATGGGAAAGGTCTGTAATTTTCATCATAGGTACCCACTCCAACTATGAGAGACAAAATGAGAAAAAAAATCCAGGAAATCACATTGTAGGATTTTTTAAAGCATTTAATTATAAAATTATGGTGGAAAATAAGTATTTGGTCAATAACAAAAGTTCAACTCAATTATTTTTGTAACATAACCGTTGTTGGCAATAACAGTAGAAGGCAAAACGTTTCCTGTAAGTCTTCACCAGCCCCAGCCACGTTCCATCTTCAATGCTCTCACTGATGGAAGGAGGTTTTTTGACTTAAAATCTCACACGATACATGGCGCCGTTCATTCTTCCCTTAACACGTATCTGTACCCTTCTGCAGAAAAAACAGCCCCAAGCATGATGTTTCCACCCCCATGCTTCACGGTAGGTATGGCAACAACTCAGAATTCTTCTTCCTCTAACCACGGTGAGTTGAGGTTTTACCAAAAAGTTCTATTTGGTTTCATCTGACCCCATGATATTCTCCCAATCCTCTTCTGGATCATCCATATGCTCTCTGGCAAACTTCAGATGGGCCTGGACATGTACTGGCTTAAGCACGCATGGAGGCCGCCTGGCACTGCAGGATCTGAGTCCGTCTCGGCGTAGTGTGTTACTGATGGTATTAGTCTTGTTACTTTGGTCCCAGTCTCTGCAGGTCATTCATCAAGTCCCTGTAGTTTCTGGGATTTTTGCTCACGTTCTCATGATCCATTTTGACCTCCACGGGATGAGATCTTGGTGGTGCCCAGATCGAGGGAGATTATCAATTGGTCGTTTTATGGTCTTACAATTGCCTCCCACAGTTGATTTATTTCACACCAACCTGCTTGGCTATTGTAGATTCACTCTTCAGCCTGCTTTACTTCTGCAATTTTCTTCCTGGTGTCTTTTGACAGCTCTTTGGTCTTGGCCATGGTTGAGTTTTTTGTAGTCTGACTGTTTGAGGCTGTGGAAGGTGTCCTTTTTATACAGATAACGAGCGTAAAAAACAGGTGCCATTAATACAGGTAACCAGTGGAAGGACAGAAGATCCTCTTAAAGAAAGAAGTTGTTACAGGTCTATGGTCCTATGAGAGCCAGAAATCTTGCTTGTTTGTGGGTGACCAAATACTTATTTTCCACCATGATTTGTTAAGTTGGAGAACTTGAAGAAACCTTGACCAATCAAGTGGCTGACTAATAAATACTTTTTGCCCCCACTGTATATTTATTGTTCATATTCCGTTTTGGTCATCATCTTTTGGGCTGGAGGCTTAGAAGTAAATTTCAAATTTAATGTCTCCACAAGGTTTAGGTGAGATGAATTGGATTTGATTGACCCCCAAAACAAGGCTATACATTCCTAGTAATTAATGCAGAAAAGATTTTGGTTGGAACCTGTACTGTTCAATGCTGAGAGGACAGTGAAGTCACATATTCTGATGGAGGTCATCAGAATTGGTGACCTGCATGGCACACCAGTTTTTAGATCATTCCAGTCATGAAAATAGAGTTTCTACTAGGAAAGAAGTGAAGTGATAGGAAGTCACCTGATAGAGTTGGTTGAAACTGTACTGTTCAATGCTGAGAGAGCAGTGGAGTCACATATTCGATGGAGGTCGTCAGGAATTGGTGACCTGCATGGGACACCAGTTTAGGTCATTCTAGTCATGAAGTAGAGTAGAGTTTTACTGGAAGAAGAAGAAGTGTTGGTAAGTCACCTAAAAAAGATCTGGTTGAACCTGGACTGTTTTTGCTGAGAGCAGACAGTGAAGTCACCATTATTCTGATGGAGGTCGTCAGAATCGGTGACCCACATGGCACACCAGTTTTAAGTTCATTCCAATCATGAAGTAGAGTTTTCTACTGGGAAAAGAAGATGTGTTGGTAAGTCACTAAAAAAGATTTGGTTTGGTTGATGAAACTGTACTGTTTATTGCTCAGAGACAGGTGGAGTCACATATTCTGATGGAAGTCGTCCAGAATTGGTGACTTGCATGGCACACCAGTTTAGATCATTCCAGTCATGAAATAGAGTTTTTTCTGCTGGGAAGAAGGAAGTGTCAGTAAGTCACCTAAAAAGATTTGGTTGAAACCTGTTACTCTTTACTGCTGAGAGGACAGTGGAGTCACATATTCTGATGGAGGTTGTCAGAATCGGTGACCCTACATGGCAATATCTTTCTCTTTTTTGGTGGTGTAGATGCAATGGTGTGTAACACATTCTGTTTGTTAGCTGTCATAAACTGATAGCTTTTTGGACTGAGACTCATATTAGCAGATATATTTTCTTGTTCTTCCTCATGAAACAGGAAGTGGGACTGCTCATGTTTTTCACGAAAGGGCCCGAAGAGTGGCGCTCAAATGCTGCGTCGTACCTCATACTTTCATCATACCCGTGATTTAAAAACTGTTTTTATTAAACCATCTAATTTTGAATGAACAAGTTTTTCACATTTTTTTTAATTCAAGTAACTTATAAGATAATGTTATTACCCCATTGTTGGGTTCTTCAAATTGTTTTTCTGAAAAGCCCTTAATTTGGTTTTTGCCATTTTATTCTTTTATTATTGTATTGGGCGCCATTTTTATTGTCCTTACTTTGGAATTGCTGGCTGTGTGAAAGGTGCTGCTATTTAAATTAAAGGACGATTGTCCTTTTTTGATTATTTGCCTTAAGTATGTAGAATAATCTCAACGAACATTCATGTAGTTTATTTTATGTAGTAAACAGATAAACAGCATAAGTACACAGCATAAGTTGCACATAAAACGCAATTTCTTAACCTCAGACGTGCCGACGTTTCAAAAAACGACAAAACAAAGCTAGTCGCGGTGGTAGGATTGTAGAATTAAAGCGCTTCGGCGTAGCCTACGTACTCTGCGCACAACGCGCGCGGAGTGCGCGTGAACAAGAACCGAGCGCGCGCGCTCAAGAACCTTAAACGGAGATAATGCGGCCCTCTAGGGTCACAAAATACGGTGGTCACAGACAGAATACGGTGTAATACCGGCATTTTCCAGCTTCTGGTTAGCATAGGCGACTGAAGAAAGTTCTCAAGTGCTGGGAATACAAGAGAGTCATTACAGTCGCATAATGAGTAAGAGCGTTTTGCGATTTCAAAAACAACAACGAGGGGCATCAGAACATTGTTCTGTCCGTTGTGTTCGGTGTCAGCAAGGTATAATTCTTTCATATTCGTTGCCGCTGGACAAGGAGAAACAGAAAGAAATTTCTTGTCAACATTCAAGAGGGATAACCATTCAAATCACCAAACACACAAAGGTCTGTAGTGTCCCCATTTCAATGGTATGGACATGAACTGAGAATGAATGAAATGACGTGAGCTTAGTTTGCAAGGGTATGAAACTCCACAGCCATTCATTTCTATTCAATGTGCAATATATATATATATATATATATATATATATATCTTTTTTTTTCACAGTTCGCAGTATGTATTATTTATATATGTGTGTGTGTGTGTGTGTATATATATATATATATATATATATATATATATATATATATATATATATATACACACGTACACACACATTATAAATAATACATACTGTGAAAAATATATATATATATTGCACATTGAATAGGAATGAATGCTATTGCACAATTTTCACAGTTCACTGTATGTATTACTTATAATGTATTATAATGTATTACTTAATGATTTAGAGGGACACATGATCTTTTAATATGAAGTTGTGTGTATATATACACACATACCTCAATATTTTATTCGTGTATATGTGCTTATGCACATGTGTATATATGTCTACATGTGTTGTGTATATTTTTGTATCTTTATTATTATTCTTTGGTTTTCCTCCATTTATGTGAGTATATGTATATATGAGCGTATGTGTATGTCTCACGTCTCTACACCCTTGTCATTCTTGCACATCGGAGACTGGAGAAACGCAATTTCGTTCAGATGTACACTCCCTGCTGTATAGTCTGAATGACAATGAAGTTCACTTTAACTATGACTTTGACTTTATTATTAAGATTATTAAAAATAATAATTATTTTCATTATGAATCATGTTCTAACGATACGTGTTCAGTGTCCGGCGTTTAAAACCGGAAGTTAGTCTGCCGGTATATGAGAACCCGGAATAGAACCTGTCTTCCGGTTTCTCGTATAACGGCATATATATACACAGACACAGACACAGACACACACACACATATATATATGTGTATATATATATATATATATATATATATACAGTGGTATGAAAAAGTTTGGGCACCCCTGATAATTTTCATGATTTTAGTTTATAAATCATTGGTTGTTCAGATCAGCAACTTGAGTTAAATATATCATATAGCAGATGAACACAGTGATATTTGAGAAGTGAAATGAAGTTTATAGGATTTACAGAAAGTGTGCAGTAATTATTCAAACAAAATTAGGCGGTGCATAAATTTGGCACCCCACAGAAAAATGACATCAATATTTAGTAGATCCTCTTTTGTAGAAATAACAGCCGCTCTCTAAACGCTTCCTACAGCTTCCAGTCTGGATTCTGGTTGAAGGTGCTTTGGACCATTCTTTCTTTAGAAACATCTCCAATTCAGTCAGGTTTGATGGTTTCCGAGCATGGACAGCCCACATTTTCAGTAATATTCATGTCTGGGGATGAGATGGCCATTCCAGAACGTTTGTACTGGTTCCTCTGCATGAATGCCTTAGTAGTAGTTTGAGCAGGTTTTTGGGTTGTGGCCTCGGGTGCAACTTTGTCATGCTGTTCTTGAACAGGGTTCTTAAGAATCTGGAGATAGATTATTAACTAGGAATCCATGTGACCCTCAACTTTAACAAGAGTCCTAGTACCTGCACTGGCCCACACAGTCCCACAGCATGAATGGAACCGCCACCAAATTTTAACTGTGGGTAGCAAGTGTTTTTTTGTCTTGGGATGCTGTGTTTCTTTTTCCACTCCTGGTTATGTCCAAATAAACTCAATTTTAGTTTTCATCAGTACACAGCACTTTTATTTCAAAATGAAGCTTGGATTGTCCCAATGTGCTGTAGCACACCTCAAGTGACCTGTTTGTGGCGTTTTGTCTGCAGAAAAGGCTTCTTCTGCATTACTCCTCTCCCATACAGCCTCTCCTTGTTGCAAAGTGCGCTGTATAGTTGAAAAGATGAACAGTGACAACCATCTGCAGCAAGATGAGGTTGTGGTCTTTGGAGGTGGTCTGTTGGTGGCTTTGACTTGACTGTTCTCACATCCTTCGCCTCTGCCTATCTGAGATTTTTCTTTGGTCTGCCACTTCGGGAGTTCCTTAACCAGAACTGTGCCTGTGGTCCTTCCATTGCCTCCACTATGTTCCTCACAGTGGAAAGGAAACTGAAATCTATCCTGAGAGCCGCTTTTTCCCTTTCCCTGAACCATGATGTTGAACAACCTTTGTTTTCAGGCCATTGAGAGTTTGTTTTGAGGCTCCCCATGTTGCCACTCTTCAGAGAAGATGCAAAGAGGAGAAAAACTTCCAATTGGCCACCTTAACACTTTCTCATAGTTGGATTCACTTGTGTATGTAGATCAAGCGGCACTCAATGAGCTTACAAAATAAATTTTGTGTTCCAATGATTAGTGCTAAAGGTATTCAAATGACAAGGGTGCCCCCAAAATTTATGCACTTGCCTAATTTTGTTTGAATAATTACTGTACACTTTCTGTAAAAACCTATAAACTTAATTTCACTTCTCAAAATAATCACGGTGTTCATGTGCTATATGATATATTTACCTGAAATTGCTTGAGCTGGGACAACCAATGATTTATAAAGAAAAAAATCATGAAAATTATCAGGGGTGCCCAAACTTTTTCATACGACTGTTTATATATATATATATATATATATATATATATACACACACACATTCTAAAGTAATACATACTGTGAACTGTGAAAATTGTGCAATAGCATTCATTTCTCTATTTCAATGTGCAATATTATATATATATAGATATATATATATATATATATATATATATATATATATATATATATGTGTGTGTGTGTGGGTGGTGTGTGTGTGTGTATATATATCTTCTTCTTCTTCTTCTTATCTTCTTTCCGGCTTCTCCCTTCAATCACCGGGGTCACCACAGCGATGTTAAACATTTCCACCTCACCCTGTCCTCCCACGTCCTCTACTCTCACCCCAACTCCCGGGATATCTTAATTTACCACAACCAAAAACTCCTCTAACGCCTCTTTGGTCTTTCCTCTCCGTCCTTTTCCTCCTGGCAGCTCCATCGCCCAACATCCTCCTACCAATATATCCACTATCCCTCCTCTGCACATGTCCAAACCATCTCAGTTCTTCCCTCTCGAATTTTGTCTCCCAATTTTTCCAACCTGTGCTGTCCCTCTGATGATCTCATTTTTTAATCCTGGTCAACCCGAGGACACTCTAACCTAAAGAGAACCTCAACATCTTAAGTCTGCCACCTCCAGCTCTGCTTCTGTCTCTTTGTCAGTGCCACTGTCTCTAAGCCATACAACAAGGCTGGTCTCACTACTCTCTTATAAATCTTTTCCTTTCACTTTTGCTGCGACCCTTTTTGTCACACACAGCTCTCCTGAAACTCTTTCTCACCCACTCCATCCTGCGTTGAACTCTCTTCTTTACCTCCTTTCCACACTCCCCATTTCTTTGGACCAGTTGATCCCAGGTACCTGATGATCCTGTACCTTTGTGACCACTGATCCCTGTAGCCCTGACTGTTCCCACCTGCCTCCCGTTCATTTACAATATGTATTCTGTCTTACTACAGTTGACTTTCATTCCTCTCCTTTCCAGATTATACCTCCACCTCTCCAAGTTCTCTCTACCTGTTCCCTGTTCTCACTACAGATCACAATGTCGTCTGCAAACATCAGTCTAGTCTACGGCGATTCCTGTCTGACCTCATCTGTTAGTCTGTCCATCACCAGAGCAACAAGAAGGGAACTCAGGGGCGAGTAAATCCTTGATGCAGTTCCACCTCTACCTTGAAGCTATCTGTCACTCCTATCTCACCGCTGTCACGCTGTTTCTCATACATGTCCTGCAATAATCTAACGTACTTTTCAGCCACTCCAGACTTCCTCATACACCACCACAGTTCCTCCCTTGGCATCCTGTCATAAGCTTTCTCCAAAATCCACAAAGACGCGTGTTAGCTCTTTCTGACCATCTCTATACTTCCCATCAGCAGTCTCAAAGCAAAAAAATCGCATCCATGGTGCTTCTTCCTTGGCATGAAACCATACTGTTGTTCACACACACTGTCACCTTCCTGTCTGAGCCTAGCTTCCACCCAACTCTCTCCCAAATCTTCATTGTGTGGCTCATCAAACTTTATGCCCCTGTTAGAGCCAACAACTCTGTACATCAATCTTCTGCTTAAAAAATCGGTACAAAGTAAACTTTTCCTCCAATTCCTCAGGCATACTCTCATTCACCAGAATTCCATTGAATAAATCTAGTCAAAAACACCATTCCAGCTCTCCTAGACTTTTCCATACCTCATTCAGGTCATCAGGTACCCACTCCCTTTCCGTTCTTTCATTCTTTTCAAAGCTTTCCTCATGCACTTCTTCCCGCTAATCTTTGCTACATTCTGTTCACAATTTCTACACCATCCAGCCTTCTTTCCCTTTCACACGTGTTGTGTGCTACATTCATCACGTCCTCAAAATACTCCTTCCATCTTTCCCACAAGTACTGTCCTTCCGTGCTAACCCCCACACGTCGCTCCTCACCTGAACATTTGCATTTCCATTTCTATCCTTGATCACCCCTGACATGCTCTGACACATCCTTTCCAGCTCTATTCTCTCTCTGTCTCGCCAGCAGATACAACTCCTTCTCTCCTTCCCTACTGTCTTAACCTTTCATATAACTCATCGTCAGGCCCTTCTGCTTGGCCTTTGCTACCTCCCTCTTTGCCCTTTGCCGCATCTCCTTGTACTCCTGCCTACTCTCCATTAGTCCTGTCCCGGTCCCATTTCTTCTTTGCTGGAACCTCTTTCTCTGAATAAACCTCCTGCACTTCCTCCTTCCACCACCAGGTTTCCTTTTCGTCCTTTGCCCTGTCCAGAAGACACACCCAGTACCTTTTCTACCTGTCTGTCTAATTACTGGTGCTTGCTACTACCCAGTCGTCTGGGAGCTCTTTCCTATACCCCCAAAACTTTCCTCGCAGCTCCTCTCTGAACTCCTTACAACATTCTTCTTCCTTTCTCAACTTCCACCATTTGGTCCTCTGCTCTGCCTTTGTCCTCTTCCTCTTTTCTAACCACCAGGAGCCATACTGCCCACCACCATCCGATGCTGCCTGAGCTACACTACCGCTCCCCCTGCACTACCTTACAATCACCAATCTCTTTTAAGCACTCGTCTACATAAGGTGTATTCTACCTGTGTGCTCCGTCCCTCCACTCGTTATAAGTCACCCTATGCTCCTCCTTCTTTGGGAAATATGTGTTAACCACAGCCATTTCCATCCTCTTTGCCAAAATCCACACATCTGTCCTTGCTAGGTTTCCTATCCTTACACACCAACCTGCCCCTCCACTTCCTCATCTCCTTTTATTACCTTCACCCAACATGACCATTGAAATCTTCCACCAATCACCAGTCTCTCCTCTCTGGGAATGCTCTCAACCACTTCATCTAACTCCCCCCAGAATCTTCTCTTCTCCTCAAATTCAAAGCCAACTTTGTGGTGCATAGCCACTAACAACATTCACCATTACACCCTCAATTTCCAGCTTTAAACATATTATCCTATCTGACACCCTTTTCACTTCAACTACATTCTTTACATAGTCCTCCTTCAGGACCACACCAACTCCATTTCTCTTCCTATCCACACCATGGTAGAAAGGTTTAAACCCTGCACCAATGCATCGAGCCTTGCTACCCTTCCACTTTGTCTCCTGCACACACAAAACATTGACCTTTCTCCTCTGCATCATATCAGCCAGCTCTCTACCTTTCCCTGTCATCGTCCCTACATTTAGGGTTGCTACCCTCAGTGCTATATTCTGGCCCTTCCTGATTTCTCTCTGTCTCCTCACACGCTTCCCTCCTCTTTGTGTTCGGCAGACAGTAGTCCAATTTCCGCTGGTACCCTGTTTGCTACCAGTACCAGTGGCGGTCGTTGTTAAACCGGGCCGTGACCGATCCGGTATGGTGGATTTATTATGAACTCGCATACTTTATTTGGCAAATGTTTTACACCGGATGTATATATATCTATATATAAACCAGCCGCTAGATTGCTGAGGCAGGGTATTTCTAGTGCCTGAACAATGTTGTGGCTGTGGAGGCTGTGGAGTTTCATACCCTTGCAACTAAGCTCACAGCTCACACTTTTCATTCTCAGTTCATGTCCATACCAGTGAAATGGACACTATAGACCTTTGTGTGTTTGGTGATTTGAATGTTATCCCTCTTGATGTTGACAAGAAATTTCTTTCTGATCTCCTCATCCAGCGGCAACAAACAAAACTCACAAGAGAGTCATATCTTGCTGACACCGAACACAACGGGACAGAACAATGTTCTGATGTCCCTTGTTCTTGTTTTTGAAATCGCAAAACGTTCTTACTCATTATGCGAATGTAAATCTCTGTATTCTCAGCACTTCAGAACTTTCTTTACAGTCGTCTAAGCTGGAATGCTGGTATAAAGACTAACAGAAACGCGTCACAGTCCTATTATGCATAGAGCCTATTATGTCCGCGGACTGGTGTTTCTCAATAGAAGAACGCTCAGACTCAGGGTGAATCCCATTTCAGGGGCTGCATCCTTCGAAGGACGCGATCTACTCTGTCTATGAAGGTGTGTGCTTGGAAGGCTGGGTAGACCGCGGCAAAGGCCGAACCGAAATGAGACGGTCTACTCTTCATTGGATTTCCTGTTTGCCTCACAGAACCACCCGCCCGCACCGTATCACAAAACAGCAATAATTGTTATAATAATGGAGCCAGAAATTTTGAGTTTAGTTTATACGCTGTTTTTGGTTTTTCAATTATTGGAGGAGACACTTCATCGAAGTTCGCTGGCATTTATTTTCCCTCAAGCAGTTTAATAAAGGTCTCCGTTGAAAAACTTTGCCGCGGACTACCCAGCCTTCCAAGCACACGCCTTCATAGACCGCATAGACCGCGTCCTTCAAAGGATGCAGCACCTGAAAAGGGATTCACCCATAGTGTACTTGGTCGTATGGACTGCTTTTCTACTGAGCAGCAACAGATTAACAGAAAATTTGAGCTTTATTTCAGAAAGATATTGTTACGATTCCTTATATAATGCCATACTGGGTATTGTAGAGAATACCACTTGAGAATGCAACTGAAGATGCTGGCATGTATACATACAAGCATGGTTTGTTATGTTTATTCAAACAAAATGTTATTGCTGACTTTTCTTTTCGTTTTAAATATGTCTTTTTAGTATATGTCATTATAATAAGGTTAATGAACGGAAATAATAAATATATTAACGAAGAGAAATAAATATGTTATTTTTAATGGCTAAATAGATTCATTCCGCGACCCTGTTCAGGATCAAGCAGATAAGAAAGTGAGTGAGTGAGTAAATATATTCATATGTAAAATTAGAGGAAAGAAACCTTTCTTTCCTGCTTTCAACTTCCTACTTACTCAGTACATGGTCTCTATGCACTCTTCAGAAAATCTTAAAGCTAAGAAAACAATGCTTCTGCTTGTGTGTACAAAATAAATAAAAATACTTTTTATTTGTATTATTGTTATTTAATTTATTTATGTGTTTTCTTTATTTTCAATAAAACATTGGTAGTACAGACTTGGCAAGTTCAAATTGTGGTCTCCCGAAGACGCGTACGGAGGTTCTGCAGTTAGAACAGCAGCATAGTTCACGCAGTGCCAAATTAGCAATTCTCTCTAGCTGTTTGTTACTCTAATTATTTAACTTATTGGTTAACTTGTCTAAACATTTGTATGAAAAGTTCACAGTTTGTTCACCCAAATAAAAACCTAACACAAAGGCTATCAATGGTGGAAGTGCTCAGATCTTTTACTTAATAGTAACAATGCATATTACAAACCGATCGCATTTAAGTATAAATTAGAAACCTTCCCAAACATAAGCAAGCACCAAACATGTCAGATTTTAGAAGGTAATTTGACTCTGGGCTTTTCACATTTAGAATACATGCTGAATAAATAAAAATATTATAATTGCAATAAAAACAGAAACAGTAAAAAGCCTATAATGCATAATAAATAAGATAAGGTACGACAAATCTCCTAAAACATCGGAGCAAATTTTTATGTAGGCGCTATCTTGATAAACTGACCGCAGAGTTAAATAATTACATTATCGCCTAAAAATCAAATAACTTTATTCCATAACACAACAACAGTAGTACTTTGGAAGTTATCCACCCAGATGCCTGGGCTTTGCTTGCCCTGCTACCACCCAGACCCTGAAATCGATAAGCGGAAAAGGTAAGATGAGATGACATCCAGTACATACAAGAACACATATTGAGGAAATAACCCTTAATATCAAGTAAGTAAATATAAAGTAAACAAAATTAACAAATTAACTAACCTTGGTAGCGATCCTGTAGGAAATCATTCACTCGTCACATATTTTTCAGATGGAAAACAACGCCTCTAGTTGCCTGGAGCACTTCCGTTGTGAGAAATAAATGCAGCGTTTTTGTAAATGTTTTTCGTTTCGGTTAATGCTGTTGTGTTCCACTTAAATGTATTTGTGTTCTCGACTTTGTTTGCCTCCTAAATGTTGTTGTGTTTCACCAAATGCAGCATTTTTGGCGTTTCACCAAATGCAGCATTTTTGGAAATGCTGTTGTGTTCTGTCTGTCTTTATGTTCCTTAATGTATTTGTGTTCTGACTTAATGCTGTTGCGTTTTCGACTTTTGAGAGGTATTTCAGAAAGCAGGTTTAGTGAAAACTCAAAGTTAGTTGACTCAGAGTTTACGGATACTCTAGGTTTTCGATTTCACAAAGCAACATACTCCATGAAGCTTCAATTAGGGTTGCCAACCTTCCCGTATTGTCCGGGACATCCCGATTTATGGGCAATTTTGATTTGTCCCAGCCAGGACAGCTCCAGTCCCGTATTCCAGTCACAGCCTCATTGGCCAATAACGCGCCAAAACTGATACAAACTCCCGGTTGCAGTAGCTACGTCAGTGACAGAGGAGTGTGTGTGTTGTGAGCGGAGCCTTATGCTGTCAGAATGAGCAGTGAACCTGTAAATAAAAAAGACTTTTGCAACTATAAAAAAGAATGGGAAGGCCAACCGCAGTCAAGTTGGCTTGCGGTTAGCGATACAGAGCTTTTTTCATCTTGCATTCCATGATAAAGTCACTTTACACTGTGATTAATGCTACATTTGGCTCGTCCTGATTTGTGAATTCAGGTGACGCCATCATCTAAAGTGAAATCATTCGGTATTACATTTTAGGACTTTATTTTCAAAAGCTTATAACTTTTAAAGGTGACCACTTAGATTACTGACACCTGCAGTAAGGTGACCAGGCTGATTTGACAAACATTTCAGTCTTAATTCTGTCTGTACGTGGCTCGTATAAACCATGAGGACGGAAAAATAACACTCGAAATAATTAAGCCTTTAATTTAAATCGCCATAAAACCGCCCTAGCAGGCCAATGAACTTCAAAAACTGATCATATAGAGAATCAGCACAGGTTAAAGCTAACCTCCATCAGTTCTGAAAACTATCACAGATATCATTTTGTCTAATAGGCAGTTATTTGCATACTGTGTATTATGTGTAGGCATTTTCTGATTTGTGAAAGCTTTCACAGATATAACTTTGTCTAATAAATTGTTGTAATGATATTATTTATTACTTTTAGGCATAATCTGATTTCACATATATAATTTTGTCTAATAAATATTTATTATGAAGTTATTTATTTTTTTATATTTAATCTGATTTATGAAAGCTTTCACAGATAAAATTTAGTATAAAAAGCATTTATTTATATAATATTTATAACTTTTAGGCATTTTCAGATTTGTGAAAGCTTTGACAGATACAATTTTGTATAAAACACATTTGTTTATACACTTTTTATGACGATGACGATGAAATGACGATGAACATGTATATATCACAATATGGAGAACAGGGAATAATAGCAAGCGTACACATTACAGTAATAAAATCAGAAACCAAGATGACTCTATGTAACTTATCATAAATCAGTAACATACATATGTATAATATATATAATTATATGTGTGGATATGACGAAATATCCTTGATCCACTCTTTGGATGAATCATTTAAATGTATGTATATAGTGTGTTTAGACTTATTAGGATCCAAAAATCATTTGTTATGTAATTAAAAGGTTTCGATGAAGATAATCTGTTCCCAGAAAAAGTTGAATACAATTATTAAAGTTGTCTCTTTTAGGACAAGAGCTGAGTTCTTGGTGTCATAAATCCAGGGGTGTCTTTCCTGGTGCCAGGCTGAGAGGTCGTAAACGCAACCTAGGTGGAAGAAAGTCGTTAATTTTGCAACAGTCAGAAGAAAAATGAGAAGCTTGGGTGGAAAAAGCTTGGTGGCCTGGAACCGTTGAAAACCCCCTTCTTAAGATTAGCACAAAACAATGGACTTAGTTTATGATTGGAGATGTCGAAGGTTGTATGTCTTTTTTTTGAACAGACGTCCAATTCCGTTGGTTTCAGAAAGAGTCAACCGTTGGAGTCAAACGGTGGGGGTTTAAGATCCTGTCCAGATGTTGGGGCCTTCTTGCATCCAAGATGTTGTAAAGTTTTATGACTGTGGGAAAGGGTTAGAGAGAGAGTAGGGGGGTACGGCTATCACGCTACATTCCACCTGTGGGATGAAGTTGGTGCTACATACAGCAGACCTCGTCCATCTTCAGGCGATGATAGCTGTGGATGACAGGTGACAGCAAGCAAAACACCACTTTTCTGTCCGTAATCATTAATCTGGGTACCCCTTTTATGTCTTAATCTGGGTCCCCCCTGATGATTCGAGAAAGAATGTAATGTGAAGGTGGCACCTAAATTTGACCCCCCCCTAGGTGAGTAAGGGATAGGCATAGCATCACATAGAAAGGTTATTCTTTTAACTTCTAGAGAGATTGCTGAAAACCCTCTTTAGGGCTTCATGAACATTATTGGTATCTGTCTCTGAGTAGGCACTTGTCTTGCCTTGCAACACTCGGGTTGCGGTACAGGTTGAAGCTCTGCAGGTTATGAGATATAGACCAATACTAATTGCCAAAGCCAAAAGGACAACCGGACCAGTAATAAGCACGTGTTGGTAATGGGGTAGGATCGTAATCCAAACTTTATGAGGAGGGGTCCCCTAGCAATGGAGGTTGTTTGGGGCACCCTCTCACTAGGGTAAAGGTAGTCAATCATTAATCGCCACGCGTCATTTGGCTTTATCACTGGCCAGATTGGAGTGGGGCAGGTGCTATTACAGGGTCGGATGATGCCCTTTTTCAAACCCTTTTCCGAACGATTGTCAATGATTTCCTGCACTGACTCGTACGATGCTAACGGAATTTTGTATGGACGCACATAAGCGGGACGTGTGGTTAGTCCAAAGTCTAAAGAATTTTGAGTGAGTGAGTTGCGATCCTTGATAAGGATCTCCCTGTGTTTCTCGCGCTTTTGATCACTTTGTAGGGTGTCAGTTTCGTTTGGTACTAACTCAATTTGAGGTTCAAGTTCAGGATTCGATTTCTTATTTAGTTCAGGCGTTGCTGTCATTGACCCCCCTGAATCGCCGAAGTTGTCTCAGGTATGGTCAGAGAACACATGAAGGCATCTCATTGTTCCAGTGGCTTACCCGGGGGCCAGGAGGGCTCTGATGGAAAGTCAGACGACTTGGCTGGTCCATCCTCCTGAAGATTGTTTCCTTTGGGCTCTGACTGGACTACTAATACAGCACTAGGGGGAATTAGTTTCTCACCCCCCTGTGGTGGCTGATCAGGTATTTCCACCTGTATGACAGGAGTCTGTATGGGACTTGGTACTGCAGGTTTATTCTCATCAGACCAGGAGGAGCAATCTTCAACATGGCTTAACAAAGGCTGGACAGGTGATTTAGTGGGAGCAGAGGTGAGAGAGGACATATCTGCTTCCTGGCTATCAGTTTGGCACAGCTTATCTACTATTCTTTTAAGGGCGGCTAAATCTTCCTGACTGATTTTGACCATTTTAGGTTTGTTTTCTGCCCTACTCTATTTGCTGTAGCCTGTTTCTTGGCTCGGGTTGGTTCTAACCCTGTTCTCAGTAGTGTACTGAGGAATAAAAGGTCGTCTTGGGTTACCCCAGGGACGATTAGACCATGAGGCATGTCCAACTTTGCTTTGATCGGGAGGACACCGATTGTGGCGATACCTTAGGAAATGTTGACCGGTGTCCGAATTCGCACAGTCTTGATTGACTGTTGTTTGGGATACCTGCGACGCCTATGGTTTTGTGGGGACCGAGAGATTCCTGGCCCCTGGTGGTATCAATACTTAGCACGCTAGGAGGGTCTACCTGCTTATGGGCAGTTTGCTGATATTTAACAAAACCCTTTATTGCTAAGTCACGCAATTCTCTACTGTTTAACGTGCGTGGGCAAGCTGAGACGCCTAGATAGTAACTGGTAGTAGGGTGGAGGTTTTGGACAAACAATGATTTGAAGTTCAAATCCTCCTCCATGCCAGGTTGATTGCTGAAGCCAAAATAGGCTTGACGCAAACGATGATAATAGACCTGTGGGGACTCCTGCCTACCTTGTTTGACTGATAGAGCTGCGGCCAGTCCTGTCTGTGTGAGAGGATTGGAGAACTGCTTCTCCAATGCGTTACACAACAAGTAGTAGTTTCCCCGGATATGGTCCGGCTGGCGCGTGATGAAACTACTAACTTCTCGGTTTGAGGTTACTCGGATTAAATAAATCCTGTCGTCTACCGTTGCTTAGGGAAATTTTTGCAGGTAGAATTCGATATCATTCACATATGCACGGACAACATTAGTGCCACCAGGTGTGGGCTCGAATCGAATTATATTGCGGACAATTTTATCGAGATCCCTGTCAGTTGGGCCCTGAATATAGCGGAAGGAGGGGTCTTGCCCTCGTGGGGGAGTTATTTGGGCACGATCAGGAGACTCTCTCCTGGCTCTAGTGGGAGAATAGGATCCAGGAGCAACTCTGGGAGTATAATTCCGCTCCTGGTCATAACAGGAAACGTTCTGTACACCTGTTGATTGGTCAGGACGTGTATCGGGAGCATACAGTGGTCCACTTGGGACATTCAGGAATTTCTTTCCTGTACTGTTCGGCGGCTGTACGCCGTTCCCCAAGTTCAATTTGATCTCAGTCAGCTCTCATTCTACCTTCAATTGTTGTCGTTGGCATGCGGCTAGCTCATTCTTAGTTTTTACCAACTCATTTTGTGCCCCATCCTGACGTTCAGTTAAAAGTATTATTCGGTTCTGAGCACGGTTTAATAGATCGGAGGCCTCCTGGACCTGTTGTTGTAGTTGGGCATTCTCGGCTTCAGATGCATCCAATTCCTGACTGTATTTTGACACTGTGCCCTCTAACTCTTAAATTTTATTACACTGGGTTGCATCGCGTTGTTCAAGGGCCATGCGCTTTGCGGTGACCTGCTCCAGTTCCGCAGAGCGATTCTTGAACTCAGTTATCTGTAAGGCAACCAGTTTCATAACTAGTTGAGATGCCTCCTTACTTCTAAAATCCGTTCTTAGATATTCGGTTAGACAGGCCTCCCTTAGTGACTCAAGTTCAGCTGGGTCACTTTCTTGGGCGGTTCGGTTTTTAGATAGTCGGGGCACTAGTTTGATCAGTAATCTCTAGTAATGCGACTCAACATCCTCATTAGTGTTTTCAACACAGAGGGGATTTGATCGTGGCTCAGCAGCCATTTTGTTGTTCAGGGTGTAATTTACGACGATTGGGTTTGCAGGTCGAATAGGTACACTGCACGCAAGGTTAGAGTGTTTTACTGTATTCGAGCAAGCTTTATTTTATTTGTTTATTCGCCAAAAAAAAATATTAATAATTTTTTCAATCAATTAAAATTAACCAAAATAATTATTTATTTTATTTTATTTTTATGAGCGAATAAACAAACAAACAGTAAACTTATTAAATTTAGGGCAGCTAAAGGCTTTTAATTAAACGCTCAATCGAAGAATTTGCGGACTCAATTGATAGTGATAATCAGTGACCGTGTTATAATAAGGTTTCTTAAAAGTTATAGTGATTAACAAAAGACCACTGATAGTCACTATTAAAGTAATGAAACCACATATAGGTCACTATTAGTTAAGTGATAAGTTATCACTACTTTTCTCTATGAGCTTCAGTAAGTTCACAGTATAGACGCATACGTTTCTTAAGGCTGCTGTGTTTCAGCAACACTGGGTAATTATTATTATTATAATGAGTTGCTCACTCAAGATTTGGCCACTAGGGGTCAATAGTCTATATTATCCTTCACAGGGTGGTGTTCAGTATCTGACCACAAGAGGGTAACATCGACACAACAAAAGGGGCGTCAATAACCTATATTATTCCTCAAAGGGTGGCGCTCCTTATCTGGCCACCAGAGGATAAAGTTTGCACAACTAAAGCGGCGTCACGAGATGCACATCAATCGTGACATCATTAAGCACCGCCCTTCGAAGGACGTTCGATTCTTTGAATGGGTTCACTCACTCACTGTCCAGACAGGGCTGGAGTATTTACGCTCAAGGCGAGTTTATTAGAAGCACAGGACACGGTGCACAGCCGTGGCTTTTCTGTTTGATTCTTTCTACACAAGTTTTCCAACCCCAGCTGAGATCAGCTTCATGCAACTTTAAGCTCCCGCTATTCAGTTTCTCCGGGTATTTTGGGCCCCCTATTGGCAGTGTTCACAACAGCTTACTTTTATGCTGCGTTTATAAGCACAGCCGTATCAGACGGCGTTTTACGATTTTAAAGACTCCCCTATCACACGTGACGCCGACAAAGTAGTTTGCTACGCTACTTTTTAGCACAGGGAGGTCGAATTTATTTTTATTCCCTCGAGACTCGGAACAGAATAAAAATCCAATTCGGTGCGCATATACACGACCCTGGAATCTTGCAGAAAAATCGGTTCTTACGCTTATAGGCCTTGTTTTTTCAATAAAATAAGCATTCGGATACGCTATGCATGCATCAGTAGTTATGACTTATTTAGTAACGCAATTCTTAACCATGGTACCTTTGATCTACAACGCACAGCGGCGCATACAAAACACGCACACAAAGACACGAGAAGCAGCTTAGATTGCAATTACACTCGGCGGCGTTTTCCTTTTCTTAACAAAAACCAACACAACAGCAGCTATTCACCTTTATGACCAACTTTCCAACAATTAAAACCTGCAGACGCTCATACCTGTTCGCACCTCTGTACTGTGTAAAGACTCTCTGAAGACAGAGCGCTATGCCCACGTGGTTTTGAAATTACCGCATAGAATAAGAGTTAATCATTCATAAGGTCGATTTCACTTGCCTCACACGGGGCACCATTAATATGTAGCGAACTAAGACTACACTTTAATTGGATTAATTTTAATTAACTTTATTAATTAAAATTATATAAATTTATTAATTAATTAAGAAAAAGGGGCACCACCAAATCTTTAATAATGATTATTATTAAAAAAACTATTATAAACATGAATAATTCACTGGTAGATTTGGAGACCGGTTAAAGAGGGAACAACAACTTGATCAGTCTAGGTCTGATTAGTGAATTCAAAGTATATTTCTCGACCTTTGAATGAATGAACTCTCACACCAGGCGGCAAATTCAAAAGGTTTATAAACAAGTTTATTAACTACAAACAAGGTAATATCAACAGATTATCTAATGTAATAACGAGTGTATCACAGAGTTAAAATCATAAAATGACGATGAACATGTATATATCACAGTATGGAGAACAGGGAATAATGGCAAGTGTACACATTACAGTAATAAAATCAGAAACCAAGATGACTCTATGTAACTTATCGGTCGCGCAATAATTACTAACGTTGCAATGTTACTGGTAACCTTAATTACGTTGAATGTGGATAGTATGGTAAAAATTACTTAGGCGTGAATAAGTCTATGTTGAAGCGTGGTTTTTAGATTCAACGCAAGATTCAACAATCAGGGACCCAGATAAGAACACCAAAGCTGGTTACTACCTGCCTTCTTTGCGGCTCACGCGAAGAAAGAAAGATGGAACGGGAAACCGGGCCTCTGCTGGCGTCCGTCCGAAGTCACACATGGGCAACGGAAGCGGGTTTTTAATAAAAAAAAAAATCTGCAGATTCTGATGCTCCCTGTTGGCGTGATGTAGAGAATCCTGGGCTATAGGCACTCCGGCCGTTGTCTCGGTAGTACAGGGGGGTCACCGCACAGATGTGTGAGCCGCTGTTGGTCTCCCCTGAAACCTTTCGCGGGTGCAGACCGGGGTCTACACCAGAATCTGAGTCTCAGACGCGAACTTATAACTCAGTGTGTCCACCTTGGCCAGCGTTACGTTAGAGTTCGCGCCGTTGGGCGCTTCCGAGCCGCACGCCCCCCACCGCCCATCAGCGCGCTACCCGCGACCCCGCCCACTATATCGCGTCCCTAGGCTTATGTTGGGACTGCCCCGTCCTCGTCGTCGCGACTTGGAGTTCTGTGTTGTCCCCCGCCTGCGAGATATGCACAGACATACAGAGCTCAACCTCACGCCCCAGTAGCGCGCAGCTATTTGTTTTATTTTACCACCTTTAAGGCCGCAATTTTGTTTCTGCTATTATTTTGACAGAGCAAATTACGCTTCGAACAGCGCAGCAACTGGAGATGCCCGTGCAAGCAAGCAATGAGCTAAAAGCTGAGCACCGAAAGCAATGGTATAGATTCCTGCCTCCAAATTTCCCCCCCCAGCCCCAAAGAACAATAAAGCAGAATGCCAAGGAAATAGACGGAAAGACAATTAAGACACAAGGCAATGAAGCTGTAAGAGCGCACCTACGGATGCTGAAATTACCATGCCCGTAACGTGCCACGTTGCTTTTGAATGAGTCCGTTTGACGTCAGTGAAGGAGGTGTGTTGTGGAGTGATGGAGGATCAGTGGTGCGTTGCTGGTCTTATCTCTCAGTGCAGGTCGGAATGTGAGCAGTAGAGGTCAGTTGCGCGTCTTAGAGTTAGGCCTAGAATGGAAGTGCAGCTGCCATCGAGTACGTTAAAATGCCATGAATGTAGGTAGTTATGTGGTTATTGTGCTACGCATGAGAGTAACACATAGTTCCGTGGGAGCGCTGGCTTTGACGCCGCCGCGTCTGCGCACTTTGTTATCACTGGTTGTTCTAATAGTCAGAAGATATAACTACCGTATATCTTACTCGTGACCCCCACACCCCCCTATTAATCTACCCGCACACCAACAAGGGATTTTGGACATCATTTTTTCTTCAATTTTTTTAATTTTAATTTTGACTTGTGCTTTGGGGAAGACGGCCGCGCACCCCTGGACTGACACACTAATTTTTTTTATGAAATCGCCTTATGAGAATGTGAAAATGGGCAACAAGTGAGACAGTATCGTCAGATAGTCGAAGGCTGGATTGTGCCTGGGGAGGTTTGTGCATTTTTTTGTTTTTATGGGTTTTGTTGTGGTTTGTTTGCTCCAATCGATGTTTGGCGACCTTGATGGATATGATAACCTAGAACTCATCGTTAATAGATGTCTTACGTACCACGCAGAGCAGCAGCTCGAGCCTCCAACACATGAAACATGAATTCCACAGATTGAAGCCTAATGAAATAGTCTACATGATATGTATTCTATATTGACACAGATGATAGCGTGAAGGTGTCTTCTTAGGAACATGTAGCAGATGCTTCGATACATTTGTGATGTTATTACTTCAGTATACGCTCACCACCTTGTGTAGAAGCAGTAGTTAATGGCGATGTGCCGATTTCCGAGTACGATGTTTCCTGGATGCATTGGAAAATGCTTATGCCCCGTAGTTAGTTGTTATGGTCATACGCTATAGAGCACATTGAGGGAAACATCCATATGCGCCAACTAATCGTGGTATTCACTGATATTGTCACTAATTTATTAAACGGTCTATCTTATTAACTTAATGAGAGTGACATTATTATACGCTCACTGAGTTGGTGCGAGTTCATTGATGTAAGAGCAGCATAATCATCAGCTCAACATTTACCATACACCTGCGTACTAACGTATACTATGACATTAGTTAGATATGTGTGGATATGACGAGATATGCTCGTTAGTACCATGTCGTTGCGACCCTCGAACTACCCTTGGTAGATATAGATCGATCCCGCTGTGTCTTCTAGCCTACTAGCACTTATTACGACAGGCATCTTCACCCACATCCGACAATTCGTTGCTTATGGACGACACAGTAAACGGTTCTATGATGATCTATTTTCTTTCTTCCTTCTATCAATCCGCGTGTACCAGCAATATTAACACAATGCTTGCAATTCCATACATTTTATTTCTGTAAAGTTGTCTGTTCTTTTAGGATTCCAAGCAGCTGAGTGATTCTGGCCTGTCCACGCAAATCCCGCCGGGTCTTTTGCGTAGCACACGGCTGGACCCTCGAGAGGTCGTAAACGGCAAACTAGGTGGAAGAAAGTCGTTAATTTTGCAACAGTCAGAAGAAAATTGAGAAAGCTTGGTGGCCTGGACCGTTGAAACCCCCTTCTTAAGATTAGCACATGGACTTAGTTTATGATTGGAGATGTCGAAGGTTGTATGTCTTGTTTGAACAGACGTCCAATTCCGTTGGTTTCAGAAAGAGTCAACCGTTGGAGTCAAACGGTGGGGGTTAAGATCCTGTCCAGATGTTGGGCCTTCTTGCATTCCAAGATGTTGTAAAGTTTATGACTTGTGGGAAAGGGTAGAGAGAGAGAGGGGGGTACGGCTATCACACTACAACAAAATCAGTGATGCTGAGCATAGTCTAAAGCAACCGTTTGTTGGGCTGTCACATCTTGCATTAAAACGGCTAATATAAACCTATTTATATATATGTATGTAGTGTTCCCATGTCACAGAGCCACAAACCTGATCAAAGAAGAATCACACAGAATTTCAGGTATCCGTCTAAGCAACAAGTAATTTATTTAGTATGAAGCTTTGAGACTTGAATCAGTTAGTATGATTTTAATATTAATATGATTTTAGGGTTTCCAAGTGTGATTGGCTGCATAGATGGCACTCTTTGCTAAAGTGAATAGGATGTTTTCCCACAACATTAATGTGCAGGTAGGCCTAAATAATAACAATTTTGCATTACAAATGAAATACAAATCAATATAACCACTGCAGTTAATTACTGTTCTGCAGTGTGAATGTCATATGTGATGCAGCCCACATCATCAGCAACATAGAAGCAAGTTGGCCTGAGTCTGTGCATGATTTGTAAACTTTTCATGAGTGTACAGTGAGTGCTAGATTTGCCCATGGTGAATACATACATTACATATAACCATATCCGCTCATAATCAATATTTAGTTCTGTTTTCCACTGATAATTTTAACTGTATTCTTGTATTATCTATCATAGGAGAGTTTGATGATTACAGACAGAATGTACCCTTGCCAGCCCTATTTGCTGACCCCTTGCCTTGATCCTGAGCCTGGCCCACAGCAATGTTATAACTTGACTCACTGCAGGATGAGCCAGGGTAGAGATGAGCATTGGGGATCTCAATGACTGGTGATCAGACAATGTCCCACTCATCCAGTGGCCAATCCTGATATAAATCCTGACCACATCACTGATGCATGAGATGGAAAAGCAGTGAGAGACAATCTGCTACCATCATTACTGATTAGCCTATCACCTCCCCAGTGTCAAATAAAAACAATATGCCTGTCTTTTTTATTAAGTCTTCTTTATTTCCTGCAAGTACAAATGCAGTACAGAGGTTAATATCTTGTTCTTCAAACAAGTAAAATCACCTGTGGGCACCTCATCCACTTTTAACTGATGTTCCAGCAGTTGTATTTCCATTGTTGTCTTTTATATATGCAGCCTTTTGTGATCCATTTCTAAATTAGATTTTTCAATTTGTTTCTAAAAATACATCTTTTACGGTGAGCTACAGGAACACCAAAAAATGACATGAATATCACAGTGCTAGGTCCAAGTCATGGGTTAGTTATGAACAACAGCTTACTGAAGTACATTGTTCTGTGGAAGTGGATGGACCTTCTTCCCCATTGTAATTTCCAGTATGATCAACTGTTAGATGTGATTTTCAAGATGTAATCCTCAGTAGGCCTCTCTGTATCCTCCCTCTCTGTGGCAAATGACAAGGTTTCCTCATTACCTTCCTGCAATTCAAATGAAAAGTTTTCTGTGGAGTACTGAAAGTACTTACACCTGCATGGAGCTCTGTTATGGCTCCACCAGATTACATCAACAGTAACTGGTAGAAACTGGAGAAGACTAGACAGTTAAATTATAACTAACTAATTTTACCAATATTACTAATTTAATTAGTAATAAGGGCAGTGTTTGCAACCATGGCGCAGATGACCGTGGCACAGGGGTCGGCACAAATGACTGTGGCGCAGGGGTCAGCGTTGGCGACCATGGTGCAGGGGTCAGAACAAGCGACCGTGACACTGGGTTGGTACGGTGTGCTTAGGTATGGAGCTAAGAAGCACGGCGTGCTCAGATACGGAGCTAGGCGGCGCTATTGAATCAGGTATGGAGCTAAGAGGCATGGCGTGCTCAGGTACGGAGCTAGGCGGTGCTAATGGTTCAGGTACGGAGCTAAGAGGTGTGGTGTGCTCAGGTCCGAAGCTAGGTACCTGAGCTAACGGCTCAGGTACGGAGCTAGGTAGCGCTGTGGCATGCAGCTCATTGACAGCAACAGCAATAGGCGAGATCTGCTTCAGGATGTTGAGCAGTCTAGGACCAGGCCAACTCACAGTGACCTCCGGTGCCGGTGGTATTATTGTTATTACACAAAGTCAATCAGATGCAAAGTTCTTTCTCTTTTGGAACAGTGCAAAAATTTCCATAAACGTTGTTTCAGATGCAGGAGGACAAAACGACACAAAGTCAATCAGACGAAAAGGTGTTTCTTTCTGTAACAGCACAAAATCCGTGCTGCAAGTTGTTTATTTCTCATGTTTACAATTTTCTTCACATGTAAAGAGGTAAAAGTTTTAAAATATATTTTTTGCGTTTTCAAACATTGTAGATAAATTATTTTACTGTTTACAATGTTTTCAGCTCATTAAGCGTTCCTGGTAATTAAGGGTTCATGCAAACAGCTCTAAAAATGCTTCTCTGCCACTCTACGTCCAAAATCTGTGTTTTTCATATGCTGGAGGACAAAATGACACAATGTCAATCGGACGCAAACTTCTTTCTCTTTTGGAATAGTGCAAAAATTTGCACTGTTGTTTCTGTTTCTTTTTTTCTGTTTTTCTTCACATGTAACGATGTCACAGTTTTAAAAGATATTTTTTCGTCTTTAAACAACGTAGATAAATTATCTTACTGTTTTCAGTGTTTTCCACCCTTTAAAAGTCCTTGACGATTAAGAGTTCATGCAAATAGCTCAAAGCCGGAAAAATGCTTCTGTATCACTGCTTCTAAGTCTAAAATGCTGTTTTCAGCACATTCAGTTTTGTCTAAGTCATTCAGACGAAAAAGTCTTTGTCCTCTGGAACAGTGCAATAACATGCTGCAAGTTGTTTGTATCTCATTTTTCTGGTTTTCTTCACATGTAAAGATGTAAGAGTTTTAAAATATTTTTTTGTTTTGAAACATTGTAGATAAATTATCTTACTGTTTTCAATGTTTTCAGCCCCGTTAAGCGTTCCTGGTAATTCAGAATTCATTCAAACAGCTTAAAGCAGAGAAAATGTTTGTCTGACACGCCGAGATCCAAAAACGTTGTTTCAGATGCTGGAAGACAAAAAGACACAAAGTCATTGAACAAGAAGGTCTTTCTCCTCTGGAACAGTGCAAAAACGTGCTGCAAATTCTTAATTTCTCATGTTTCTGATAACTTCACGTGTAAACATGTAAGAGGTTTAAAATGTTTTTTTTTAAACATTATTGATAAACTATCTTTTATGTTTTCAATGTTTTCAGCCCGTTAAGCATCCCTAGTAATTAAACATTCATGGAAACAGCTTAAAGCAATGAAAACGGTTCTCTGCTACGCTAAGTCCAAAAACGTTGTTTCAGGTGCTGGAGGAAAAAACGACACGAAGTCTTTCAAACGAGAAGGTTTTTCTCTTCTGGAACAGTGCAAGAACGTGCTGAAAGTTGTTCATCCCTTATGTTTCTGATAACTTCACATGTAAATATGTAAGATTTTTAAAATACAAATTTTCATTTTAAAAGATTGTAGTTACCTTTTCTACACTGTTTTCAGTGTCCCCTGCCGAATTAAGGGTTCATGCAAACAGCTCAAAGCAGTAAAAACGCTTCTTTGCCACGCTATGTCCAAAAACGTTGTTTCAGGTGCTGTATGACAAAACGTCATGAAGTCAGTCAGACAAAACGTGTTTCTTTTTGGTAAAAGTGCAAAAACGTGCTGCTAGTTGTATATTTCTCATGTTTCTGTTTATCTTCACATGTAAAGACGTCAGAGTGTTAAAATATATTTTTTCGGTTTGGAACATTGTAGATAAATTATTTTACTGATTACAATGTTTCAGCTTGTTAAGCATCCCTGGTAATTAAGGGTTCATGCAAACAGCTCTGTAGCAAACTTAGGACTACACTTTAAATTGATTAATTTTTAATGAACAAACGGGGCACCACCGGATCGTTTGTGGACTGGTAGATCCAGAAAACCAGTCGAAAGGGAACAGCGAAATTGATCAGTCTAGGTCTGAATAGTGAACTCAACGTTATTTTTCTCCACCTTTGTTTGAATGAAACTCTCTCACACCAAGCGGTAAATTCAAAAGGTTATAACAAGTTTATTAACTACAAACAAGGTAATACCAACAGGCTATCTGATGTAATAACATATGTATATATCACAGTATTCACAAACCCCTCACACATGTCAACCCCTTAGTCAAACCCTTAGCCCTATCGAAATAGCCTACACGTAGAATCTCATCGCTCTCAACATGACTTCTTTTATGAACTCACTCAGAGTCTGTTAGCGTTACAAGGCAGTTTAAATCAACACATGCAAAATGTAGAAATGAATCCTCATTTAATCCATGCCGTTAATCTCTTGAATGAAACTTTGGCAGTACCTCATGATTACATTGACGGTATTCCGTCATCCCTCAAAAGCACAACCGAAAGCAGACCAATATTGTCTCAAGAATTGGATCATAATCTCAATAAAAGCTTGTTAAGGTTAAACGATCATCTGCATAACCTATTACAATCACCTGTCCTTAACTCACAAGATAATCTACAGCATAATTGCCTATATAGGCAATCACACTATTGTTAACCCTATTATAATTGCCTCAACTCGGATTTCGCTGTTTCTAAATTTTCACGTGTTTTTAACTTGTCATAACTCTGACACTTTCTCATCAATCCAAACTATTTTATGTCATAGCGATCAGCAAGGGGTCCTCTCCCACAAAAGCTTTTCAGATAAGCGATAGGTTAATTATTTCTGGAGATATGACCGTTTGTTTGAGAGGTCTGATACAGAGATTGTACGGCTGTGAGGATTTCACCAGCGTCTCTCTGCGTGTGTTTCTCTGCCACAAACACACACACGCAGGCCACGCCCACAGATCAAGAGCTCGCATTGAAACAGATCGGCTTTTCTGAGCTGAAATTAGACCCATTACTATGGAGTTCCATCAGTATGTTTAATACGACAGCGCAAAATCAGAATCGACAGTGGAAAATCTAAAAACGAAAGCGCTAAATCACTTTCAATCTTTCACAGCTGCAGAGCATTTCAGTTCTGTGCTTGTTTAAAACCCGGAAATACGTGAGAGGTGAAGGCTTCATCATTACTGCGTTGCTACAGGACATCAGCAGGGAACAGTAATGTAGAGATTAATATAAAATGCAGTACAGCTGACAGTAGGGCTGTTTCTCAATACCAAGTACGCGAAGTTCCGACTTGCATACTTCCTAAGTCTGGAGTAGGAAGTTGGACTTGCGAGTACATTCTCCCGATGAAGGGAGGACGCAGTTCGGCTATTAAATACGTTAATAACTTTACGTCACATGTCCGAAATCGTCTGAGCATTTTTGAATGTACGTTTTATCTTGATAAAGTCACCGCATAGTTGAATTGTAAACAACTATATTCCCAGCTAAAAAAACCTTATAACTTAATTTCGTGACTCAATAACAGTATTACTTTATAAATTATACATTCACTTGGGAGTGCTCTCATCCGCCATTACCGAGCTGGCAATGCATTGTGGGATATTTTGGTTTTCAAGTCCGCACAAGTGTGCTCCGATGCATCCTCGGTCATATGGGCAGATCAACAGCACATCCGGGGATTTGGAGCCTACTTGGTTAGAAGCAAACTTAGAAATCGAACAGTACTTGGGCTGCGACATTTCACAAGTACACAAGAAGCACAGAGAAGTGCGCATATTGAGAAACGGCCAATGACTGCAGTCGGTTTTCGACCTACATACTCGGTCCCTGATGCACGTCGCAGGGGTACGCACCGCCGCAACACACTTACAGTTTCTGCAGGAACTGAACTCTCTAGTTATTAGTATGTTGCGTCAGCAACACAGTAATTCTTCTTTGAAATATTTTTATTAGTGTGTTGATTGTTCTTCCAAATATTACTTTTTATATTTTTTTTATAATTGTTCTTCGTATTATTATTAGTGTGTTCGAGATATCAACACGGGACAAACACCAAAACATCCGGAATGTTCCGGCGAAGTGTGCTTGTTCATAGCTAAGAGAAATTTTGTTGCATTCACATGCTACACTCGCATTTGTGCGAAAAAAATGTCCCATTCACTTGAATGGGATTTTGTGTTTAAACTGCCGTAACTCGGTCATTTTTTGACTTACAGACACGAAACTCGCCAAGATTGGCCATGGGCTCACCAAGACCCATCATGACAAAGCTTGGAGAGATTGCACCCTTTGATCAGTTTCTATCACTCTTTAAATATCACTCCGTTCATTCTGTATGGGAGACGCTAGAGTGGTACACTCTAGCTTTTAGGGAAAATCGATTAATTCACTTTTTCACTGAACAAACTTCTCTAAAATCCTGATACTTTCACCTAGAAACTCCATTTAAACTGCAAATGGTAGAGATACTTCCCCTTCATAATCCAAAAGATGGCATCGCTAAATAAATTATTTCTCGAGTTATGACGATTTGTTCGAGTCTAAGGACTCAAACTTCCCTCATTGACAGCCATGTTAATTTTCAGAACTCCGAGGAGGCTTTTTCCAAAGTTTCATTTGTGTTTAACCTGTCATAACTTTGAGCCTTTTTTGTCAATCCACACCATTTTATATTGTAGCGATCAGCAAGGGGTCAGCAAGAGTTATGATCATTTGATTGAGAGAAACCAGCCCCTAGATTGCTCAGGCAGGGTATTTCTAGTGCCGGTCCCAAGCCCGGATAAATGGTGAGGGTTGCGTCAGGAAGGGCATCTGGTGTAAAACATTTGCCAAATAAAGTATGCGAGTTCATAATAATTTCACCATACAGGATCGGTCGCGGCCCGGGTTAACAACGACCGCCACTGGTACTGGTAGCAAACAGGGTACCAGCAGAAATTGGACTACTGTTTGCCGAAGACGAAGAGGAGGAAAGCGTGTGAGGAGACAGACAGAAATCAGGAGGGGCCAGAATATAGCACGGAGGGTAGCAACCCTAAATGTAGGGACGATGACAGGGAAAGGTAGAGAGCTGGCTGATATGATGCAGAGGAGAAAGGTCGATGTTTTGTTTGTGCAGGAGACAAAGTGGAAGGGTAGCAAGGCTCGATGCATTGGTGCAGGGTTTTAAACCTTTTTATTTCCATGGTGTGGATAAAGGATTTTTTAAACCTTTTTACCCATGGTGTGGATAGGAAAGGAGAAAATGGAGTCGGGTGTTGAGTCGGGTGGCCTGAAGGAAGGACTATGTAAAGAATGTCGTTGAGGTGAAAAAAGGTTTGTCAGAAGAAAGGATTATATGTTCTGAAGCTGGAAATTTGAGGGTGTAATGGTGAATGTTGTTAGTGGCTATGCAACCCACAAGTTTTGGCTGTGAATTTTGAGGAGAAAGAGAGAGATTCTGGGGAGGGAAGTTAGATGAAGTGGTTTGAGAGCATTCCCAGGGAGAGAAGAGAACTGGTCTTTAGTCTTAAGACACTTGTCTTAGTCCTGTCTTCTAATTTACTTGTTTAGATTAGTGATACTTAGGATTATATTTTGTGGTTATTTATTATAGGATTTTTTGTATTTATTGTTGTATTTGCACTGTTTTTGTGTATTGTCCTGCACTTTTTTTTGTACCGTGTTTGTACACCGTGATCCTAGAGGAAAAACGTGTCTTGTCTCGTTTCAATATGTACTTGTAACGTAGCTGAAAAATGACAATTAAAAAACCTCTCTGACCTCTGACTTCTGGTGATTGGTGCCGATTTCAGTGGTCATGGTTGGTTGAAGGTAATAAAGGAAATGGAGGAGGTGATGGGCAGGTTTGGTGTGTTAAGGATAGGAACCTAGAAGGACCCAGATTGCAAGGGGTGGTGGATTTTGCAAAAAAGAGGGATGGAAATGGCTGTGGTTAACACATATTTCCAAAAGAAGGAGGAGCATTTAGGGTGACTTATAGAATTGGAGGGAGGGAGGAGCACACAGGTAGACCTACAATCCTATGTAGGTGAAGAGGGTTGCTTAAAAGATTTTGGTGATTGTAACGGTAGTGGCAAGGGGAGAGTGTAGTTACTAGGCAGCAGCATCGGATGGTGGTGTGCAGGATGGCTCTGGTGGATGGGAAGAAAAAGAGGAAAAATAAAAAGAGGGACAAAGGCAGAGCAGAGGGGACCAAATGGTGGAAGTTGAGAAAAGGAAGAATGTTGTAAGGAGTTCAGAGAGGAGCTGAGAAAGGCTTATTAACAGTACTTAGACAGGGGGACAGGTAGAAAGGTACTGAGTGTGTCTTCTCTGGACAGGCAAAGGATGAAAAGGAAACCCCTGGTGGGGGATGGAAGCTAGGAAGTGCAGGAGGTTATTCAGAGAAACGATATCAGCAAAAGACGAGAAATGGGGACAGGGGACCGGACAGGACAAAATGAGAGTAGGCAGGAGTAACAAGGAACGATGCGGGGCAAAAAAGGGCAAAGATGGAAAGGCAAAGAGGGATCTTGGTAGCAAAGGCCAAGCAGAAGGCCTACGATGAGTTATTATGAAAAGGTTAGACAGTTAGGGAAGGAGAGAAGGAGTTGTATTTGCCTGGCGAGACAGAAAGATAGAGCTTGGGTAAGGATGTGCAGCATGTTTACAGGGGTGATCAAGGGGACAGAAATGGAAATGCACTGTCAGGTGAGGAGAGGGTGAGAGAAAGATGGAAGGAGTGATATTTTTGAGGAGGTGATGAAATGTAGAAAATGAAAGGGAAAAGGGGGAGAAGGCTGGATGGTTGTTGTAGAAATTGTGGGAACAGGAGTTGTATGTAGCAAAGATTTGAGCGAGGAAGAAGTGAGGGAAGCTTTGAAAAGGATGAAGAACGGAAAAAAGGCAGTGGGACCTGATGACATACAGGGTTGAGGGTAAAAAAATGGGAAAAGTCTAGGAGAGGGCTGGGAGTGGTGGTTGTTTTTGACTAGATTATTCAATGGAATTCTGGGTGAATGAGAAGTATGCCTGAGGAATGGAGGGAAAAAGTTTACTTATATACCAATTTTTAAGCAGAAGGGTGATGTACAGAGTTTGTAGCTCTAACAGGGGCCATAAAGTTGATGAGCCACACAATGAAGATTTGGGAGCGAGTGTGGAAGCTAGGCTCAGACAGGAGGTGACAGTGTGTTGAACAAACAGTATGGTTTCATGCCAATGAAGAGCACCATGGATGCGATTTTTGCTTTGAGACTGTGCTGATGGAGAAGTATAGAGATGCTACACTGCGTCTTTTGTGGATTTGGAGCAAAAGCTTATGACCAGGGTGCCAAGGGGAGGAACTGTTGGTGGTGTATGAGGAACGTCTCGAGTGGCTGAAAAGTACGTTAGATTAGTGCAGCCAGGCATGTATATAAACAGCGTGACAGCGGTCGAGATGTGCTGTAGAAGTGGCAAGATAGCTTTCAAGGTAGAAGGTGGGACTTGCCCCATCAAGGATCAGGCCTGAGAGTCCCTTCTTATTTGCTCTGGTGATGGACAAGATTAAACAGGTGAGGTCAGACAGGAATCGCCGTGGACTATGATGTTTGCAGACGACATTTCTGATCTGTCTGTAGTGAGAACAGGGAAACAGTAGAAAGAGAACTTGGAGAGGTGGAGGTATAATTCCTCCTGGAAAGGAGGGGAGGAATGAAAGTCAACTATAGTAAACAGAATTTTTATGTGTGGTAAATGAAAGGGAAGGCAGTGGATGGAACAGTCCAGGGCTACAGGGATTCAGTGGTCACAAAGGTACAGGAGTTCAGGTACCTGGGATCAACTGTCCAAGGAAATGGGGAAATGGTGTCCCGAAGGAGGTAAAAAAGGGGAGGTAAGAAGACAGAAAAAAGGGGAGAAAAAAAAAAAAGAGGGGTAAAGAAGAGAGTAGAGAGTACGCAGGATGGATGGAGTGGGTGGAGAAGAGTGTCAGGAAGTGCTGTGTGACAAAAAAAAAGGTCACAGCAATGTTTTTCTATCTTATCATTAAAGAAAGTCATGAAATCTTACTGTTAAAATTACACAGAATTGGGAGAGTCACTTTTCTGTGGGGATGGGTAAATCGTGGATAGATAATTTTTTTTTTATTTTAACTTTTATTTAACCAGGAAAATATCCCATTGAGATTAAAAAACCTTCTTTTCAAGGGAGAGAGGTTCCCGGCCAATATGGCAGCAAGCAAAAACACCAAAACACACAAGTAGAAACATAAAGTTGTAAACATATTATGAGAAACAATTGCAAATTGTACATTTAGCCTCAGTAGCTTTTAGTTTGGGATTTAAAAAGTGTTCAGAGAAAATCAATTCAGCTAGTTTCCAGTCTTTTCTGCAGCATGTTCCATGCTGCAAAAAGGGCTGCAGGCATAAACAAAGGCCCTTTTACCTAAAAATCCGTTCGAACAAAACAAAAGGGACAGAACAGCAACACACACTCCTGCGAACGAAAAGAATTAGATTCAAACATTTCTCCGAGTGATTAACATACAAAATGTATGAAGGCAACAGTCCTAAAAAATGCCTTATAAATGAAAATATAAAAATGACTATTCGTTCTAGTTGCAAAAGCAGGCCATCCTCCGGGCAATTGTACAATTATGAGTGAACATCTTACAGTTTGTAATGAAAACCTCAAGCGCCAGCATGATAAACAGTGTCAAGCTTTCGAAGACATTTTGAACAGCAGCATTCATTGTACAAGAGATTCCCCATAAATCTAACACTGATAAAAATGTAGCAGCAACAAGTAGCTTTTTTTACAGTAAAAAGAAAAAACCACACTTATTTCGATAATAAAAACACTTAATTTTCAACCTCAACTTCTTCACAATGGATTTTCAATAATGCGGCTTAAAAGTAAGGAAGTGAGTCATCAATTAAGGCGCCTAAACTATTTATTACAAATGAACGATCTCTATTTCACGGCCCTCAAGAGTGGTCACAGTAGGAACCATTTGAGGCAACTTTTTGCAGTTGGAAAATAGCATAAGCTTAGTTTTATCAGCATTGAGAACAAGCTTCAATTGAATTAAATAATGCTGAAGAGCGACAAAAGCTTTCTGCAATGATTCGACAGCCTGAGCAAGATCTGTTCCACAACAATAAATAACTGTGTCATCAGCATAGAGATGCACATTTGCATCAGACACATTTAAACCCAAGTCATTAATATAAATAATAAATAAGAGGGGGCCCAATACAGAACCCTGTGCTACCCCCTTATAGACAGTAACAAATTCCGAGCACAGACCATCATATTTAATACATTGGGACCTATTACTAAGATAATTTGAAAACCAAACAACTGCATGCTCTGAAAATCCTGACTGACTGAGTCTAAACTTCAAAATGTCGTGGTCGACAGTGTCAAACGCTTTTGACAAGTCAATAAAAAGAGATGCACAGTGTTGTCTTTTATCAAGTGCAACAGTAATGTCATTTACTACCTTCATTGCTGCTGTGATAGTGCTATGTTTTTTCCTAAAGCCAGATTGATGTTTTGAAAGAATGTCATTTGAGTATAAGAACTGCTTTACCTGCTCACTAACAAGAGTTTCGAAAATTTTGGCCAAGATTGAGAGATTGGATATTGGTCTATAATTTGTCAGGATTGCAGGGTCACCCCCTTTTAAGCTGAAAAGAGAATGGTTTTGACTTCCATAATGATGGATCAGTCACATTAGGAATCAGTATTTCAAAAGAATTAGCCTTGTAATGGGATTTAGTTGTAACACCTAGCTCTTTGTCAAAAATTGTAGCTATGCCTCCACCCTGACCATTAGGACGAGGGCAATGAGCATGACTGTATCCAGGAGGTGAGGCTGAATTTAAGGCTAAATATTAATCAGGTCTAATCCAAGTTTCAGTGAGACAGAGAGCGTGTAAGCGTTTATCAGTGATCATTTCATTTACAATCACTGCTTTGTGATCTAATGTTAAGTAATCCTAGCTTTAGTCTAATGTTGTTATTTCTTTCGGAGCTATCTGTGTTTATACTAATGAGGTTATTAAAACAGACTTTTTTAGAGCATTTAGGACAGATGCGGGTAACAGACACAGTTTCAATAATGTGGGTTCTGGGTGACGGTGCATGGCTACCAGCAGACAGTTGGTTAAGCCGGTCTGTCTGCTGCCTGACCCCTGCTTTGGATAGTCAGCCCCTAACCAATCAGACCATAAACTATGGGCAGTGTTACAGGAGATGACAGCAGCACCCTCTCGAGTGGGATGGACACCGTCCCATCCTAAATGGCCAGGCTTACCCTCAAAGGATGTCCAGTTGTCTATATAGCCCACGTTGTTTTCAGAGCACCACTTGGACAGCCAGCAGTTCAGTGACAATAACCTGCTGTAGGCTTGGTCACCTCGCCGCATTAGGATGGGGCCAGAGCACACTACTGCATCGGACATCGCCTTCGCCACTCTAACCACCTTTGCAAAATTAGCCTTAGTAACCTCTGACTGACGAAGGCATATATCATTAGCCCCTACATGAAAAACTATCCTAGAGAATCTGCGGCTCTCGAGTTCACTAAGACTCGTTACAATGTCCGGCACTCTGGCTCCGGGGATACAGAGAACTCTAGCTGCTGGTGTCCCTAAAGGGGTAGCTAGTTTCACGTGTTGTAATATAGAGTTACCTATGACCAGAGCTCTTTCAACAGGCTGCTCAGTGGGTGCATCACTGAGGAGGGTAAACCTGTTGGACACGTGAACAGGTAAAGAGTGGTGCTCTCGTGGACTAGCCTTACGACTACATCACCAAACCGTCACCCACTTGTCCTGCTGCGAGGGCTCTGCCAGGGTGGGGACTCTAACTTCACCTTTGGCATCCAGATCGGCTAAGCTAGGAGCTGAGCTAGCCTTCACTAATGTCTGGATGTGCGCCTCTAAAACTACAATCTTCTCCGTCAGACTGGCTACAAGCCTACACCTATCACAAATAAAATTTGAACTAATGACGGAGGAAGAATAGCTAAACATGCCACACTCGGCACAGGGAACAAGCGCAGCAGAAGCCATGTTAGTACAATTAATACAATTAATGAATTAAAGGTACTTAGCTTCGAATGGTGCAGAGTGAAGATATGGCTCAGCTGCAGCCAATGGTCCAACGCGATGCTCGATTAAAGCGTTAATGGAAAGTTAATGCAAAACGTCACAAAAAACTAAGTCTCAGAAAAAAAGAAGGTGGGAAAAGGTTGTAAAAAAGTTATAAAAACACACACGACTGCAAAAGAAGACGCAACTGTGGTAATTAGCTAATGGCTAATTACTGCAAACACAAGCCGGTATACCTGTAAAGTTACTAAATAACGATTAGCGGCAAAAAAAATAATCCGCCGGTACGAGAATAAAATGATTAAGATGTTGTAAGAAAGTACTTTATATACGATTATTTACGATATAGATGCGATCGGTAACTAAAATAGTTCAAATAGAAAACTATTCCCATGACCAGGATATACCCGATGATAATTAACAAATAATTAGCAAATTAGGCAGACCAACTCTGACCTTTATGACATATAATGGCTAAGATATCATTATGATAATTACAGTGGGGAAAAAAAATATTTAGTCAGCCACTGATTGTGCAAGTTCTCCTACGTAGAAAGATGAGAGAGGTCTGTAATTTTCATCATAGGTACACTTCAACTATGACAGACAAAATGAGAAAAAAAATCCAGGAAATCACATTGTAGGATTTTAAAAGAATTTTAAATGTAAAATCATGGTGGACAATAAGTATTTCTTCACCAAAACATCCCCAAAACGTCACTGCTCTAGAGGAGATCTGCATGGAGGAATGGGCCAAAATATCAGCTACAGTGCGTGCAAACCTGGTGAAGACTTAGAGGAAACGTTTGACCTCTGTCATTGCCAACAATGGTTATGTTACAGAGTATTGAGTTGAACCAAATTTACTGACGAAATACAGTGCCTTGCAAAAGTATTCGGTCCCCTTGAACTTTTCAACCTTTTGCTACATTTCAGGTTTCAAACAAAGATATGAAATTGTAATTTTTTGTGAAGAATCAACAACAAGTGGGACACAATCGTGAAGTGGAACTAAATTTAGTAGATTTTTTAAAAACGTTTTTTTAGAAATAAAAAACTGAAAAGTGGGGCGTGCAAAATTAGTCGGCCCCTTTACTTTCAGTGCAGCAAACTTACTGCAGAAGTTCAGTGAGGATCTCTGAATGATCCAATGTTGACCTAAATGACTGATGATGATAAATAGAATCCACCTGTGTGTAATCAAGTCTCCGTATAAATGGACATGCTCTGTGATTGTTAGGGTTCGCTCTGGGTCGTCACCGGTTTTTCCGCTTTTTGTCATTTGCATACGGTCCCTCACGTTCTGTTTACCTTCTTCCCGAGCGCGGCGTGTGTGTTGTGCTTGCTTCCTAGCGATCGGTTGGCTGCCGTTCCCGTCTCATCCACGCCTCCTCCAACAAGACACAGCTGATACACATCGCCCATCATCTCCGTTCTGCATTTAACCGCCAGTTGATCGTCAAGACTTCGCCAGATTATTCCGTCCTCATCACGGTACTGGCTGCTACACTTAAGCAGCCTCAGTCTCAGCCTCAAAGTGGTGTCGGAAATATCGTATTTACGAGATGACATCTAATCTAATGCTTTATTAATCTAATTATTGTAATCTTCTGTTTTACGTTCACTTTTCCAGTTATTATATCTAATCCAAGTGAAAATAATGTTAACTGAAAAATTGTAATCCAAGCATCAACAACACATGTATATGTACATTTATTAAAACGCAATACTTTAGAGTAACCATTATAAACTTGCTCAGGTACAACCAATCACCATCCAGATCATACACCAGGCTAATGGGGGCTAACCTGACATCAACTCTTATGGTTTTAATTACTTCAGAATTAAAACAGCTGCTCCTTGAGGATTGCAATAATAGTAGAGCCTGGTAACACAAAAATTCCCAAGAATTTGGTTCTCTATGCAATTTGAAAAGAAAATTTGTAAAGAAATTTGTCTCAGCACTTGTCGATGGTTTGGCACTGGGTGTGCTTTCCAGAAATTGTATGGGTTGAAAAATGGGAGCACATTCTCAGCTCAGTGCAGATCTCCACTATAGTAATTTTATACAAATATAGTATTAAGTACAAATATAGTACAAAGTCACTAAGAAGGTTAGTGATAATGTATAGGGATACGAAGTAGCCTCTATCTAAAGCTGAATGTAAAACAGACACCCCCCTATTTTTTTGTTTATCAGAATTAATCCAATAGCCCTTCAGTAATTTATATTTTGATTAATGTTGTTCCACCATTCAGCCAAGATATGGCTGGGATTATTTGAAGGAACATTAATGTCTAGCCCTGAGCATGCGCAGTTCAGAAATAAACTCAACAATAGCAGCCCACCAAAGAGGAAAGGAGAACCACAATAGATCATCGATTCAATGCTAGCCCCATGGATCACACAACAAACATCAATACATGTATTAAAAATGTTAACACGGGACTTGCTTTATAGGCATATAGTGGAACCTCGGAATTCAAAAGCCTCTTCACTCGAACAATGCGGAAGTCAAAAGGTCTGTATGATTTTTTTTGTCCCCAAATTCAAACAAAAACACTTTAAACTTCGGCATCCTAAGTAAAACACTCAATAGCACGATCTTGAAACCACAATGCACGTAATACAGTCCAGTTGGTATGAATAATGCACCACTATGGTATGACAGTCACCATACCCCCCCAAAAAAGAAGAAATAATGTGCAATCATAGGCACATTATATATATATTATTATTATATTATTGATACGTTATGTTTATTGTATCAGTCAGGGAGTGATTTCAGACACACACCTCAGTCAAAACAGGGCAAACCATGAAAACAAAAGTAAAAAGGGTTTTATGGACCCAATTGCAGTTAGCTTCAGATCTAAATTTAAATAACTGAAAGAACAATCAATAGAACAACAAAGAGAAAACAAAAGCAGTGGCTGAGGATCGAACCCAGGATGCTAGCGTTGGTGATGGCTGTTTTAACCAAATGCACCACTCAGCCAGGAAACAAAGAAAAAATTAAAAAGTAAGGAAACGCCATATGCAATCAGTGCCCTTACGCTGAGGTACGCAAGTGGTGTAAGCGGGTCCGCGTCTGCGCAGAGCGACAGGACCCGAGCGGAGCATCGTAAAAGCAAGAAGAGTTTTCCTGTGGCCTGTGGCCTGTGGCCTGTGATTTGGACACGGCAGTGAAAAGGCGAGGCTGAGTTAGCAGCATAGCGTCTTTTCTGAGCAGGATCACATGGGGACCGCTACCGCGAAGAGAGAGGGGTGGCTTGATAAAGCCCAGAGGCTGAAGATGAGGGAGGTAGAAAGCAGGGCGTGCCTTTGCCGCAGCAAGCGAGCCAACACCGCTAAGGAGACAGCAACCAGGAGACAAATAGTGGAATACTTGTCCTACACTATCGTCTATGCCCTCCAGGTTATAAGCAGCCTCCTGACTGCCAATTCCTGGCGATCTACAATTCGCCAGCTACCAACTTTCCCTATCAAGCACAACAACATACACGGAACAGGTGAGGTCCCAAAGAGAGTCAATGATGTGACACCTGAATGAGCTCAAAAGTGCACTTATATAGAGTGGGGCAAAAAAGTGTTTAGTCAGCCACTGATTGTGTAAGTTCTCCTAATTAGAAAAATGAAAGAGGTCTGTAATTTTCATCATAGGTACACTTCAACTATGAGAGACAAAATGAGAAAAAAAATCCAGGAAATCAAAAGAATTTAATTGTAAATTATGGTGAAAAATAAGTATTTGGTCAATAAATTTGCTTCAACTCAATACTCTGTAACATAACCTTTGTTGGCAATGACAGGGGTCAAACATTTCCTCTAAGTCTTCACCAGGTTTGCACACACTGTAGCTGGTATTTTGGCCCATTCCTCCATGCAGATCTCCTCTAGAGCAGTGATGTTTTGGGGCAACACAGACTTTCAACTCACTCCACACATTTTCTATGGGGTTGAGGTCTGGAGACTGGCTAGGTCACTCCAGGACCTTGAAATGCTTTTTACGGACCCAGTCCTTTGTTGCCCTAGCAGTGTGTTTGGGATCATTGTCATGCTGGAAGTCCCAGCCCTGTTCATTCGTTCCTTAACACGGATCAGTCATCCTGTCCCCTCTGCAGAAAGACAGCCCCAAAGCATGATATTTCCACCCCCATGTTTCACAGTAGGTATGGTGTTCTTGGGATGCGACTCAGCATCCTTTTTCCTCCAGTTGAGTTTTTACCAAAAAGTTCTATTTTGGTTTCATCTGACCACATGATATTCTCCCAATCCTCTTCTGGATCATCCATATGCTCTCTGTCATCTTCAGACAGGCCTGGACATGTACTGGCTTAAGCAGGGGGCACGCCTGGCACTGCATGATCTGAGTTTCTCTTGGCTTAGTGTGTTACTGGTGGTAGCCTTGTTACTTTGGTCCCAGCTCTCTGCAGGTCATTCATGAGGTCCCTCCATGTAGTTCTGGGATTTTTGCTCACCGTTCTCATGATCATTTTGACCCCATGGGATGAGATCTTGCGTGGAGCCCCAGATCGAGGGAGATTATCAATGGTCTTGTATGTCTTACAATTGCTCCCACAGTTGATTTATTCACACCAACCTGCTTGCCTATTGTAGATTCACTGTTCCCAACCTGCTGCAGGTCTACAATTTTCTTCTTGGTGTCCTTCAACAGCTCTTTGGTTTTTTCCATGGTTGAGTTTGGAGTCTGACTGTTTGAGGCTGTGGACAGGTGTCTTTTATACAGATGACGAGGTCAAACAGGTGCCATTAATACAGGTAACGAGTGGAGGACTGAAGAGCTTCTTAAAGAAGAAGTTACAGGTCTGTGAGAGCCAGAAATCTTGCTTGTTTGTGGGTGACAAAATACTTATTTTCCACCATGATTTACAATTAAATTCTTAAAAAATCCTACAATGTGATTTCCTGGATTTCCTGGATTCAAGTGTACTTATAACGAAAATTACAGACCTCTCTCATCTTTCTAAGTAGGAGAACTTGCACAATCAGTGGCTGACTAAATACTTTTTTGCCCCACTGTACATGAGTGAGCAGGTATCGCCTATAGCGCAATTAACGCTAAACAAGCACTCCCGAGCATACCCAGACCCAAATATGAGTCGACGCTGATAAGAGGGTAATCAGCGCGACTGCTAACAGTTGAAGTGTACAATACAACTCCATTAATGCATATAATGCCTTTTACAGTGTGGAATGGATTAATTCAGTATACATTATTTCTTATGGGAAAAATGCGAAAGTCATTTTTGGAGTTCTGAAATGAATTAGTGACAAGAATAGTGGTACCACTGTACATCCAAATTCTCAAGGCAAACATATAACCCTCTGCTACACATGTGAAAATGGGCAGGAGGTTCGTGTTCCAGCACGACAGTGACCAGGGGCTTAAAGACAGGAAGGTGAATGCCCTTCAGTGGCCAATTCAGAGACCTGATCAAATCTGTGGATGGATTTGAAGAGAGCAGTGCATTGCCTGTCTCCACGAAATTTGAAACTTGAACAATTTTGCAAGGAGGAATGGGCATATATTCCCCAGTCTAGGTGTGCAAAGCTGGTAGGGATAGCTCCAAACAAATTGATGACTAGAATTAAAGCAAAAGGTGGCTCTGCAAAGTAACAAATCAGGGAGAGGATCACTTTTCCAACCCTGTTACTTTTGTTTATTTTAAATTAATTATCAGAAGTTTCCTTTTTTTCCTCATTACTTGACTATTGTCAGGGCAAAATGTGTAAATAAAGTTGGAAAAGTATATTGTTTTTTTCTGATGTCACTCTGTAAGTCAAAACACAGACTATTTCAAAGGGGGGATAAGATTTTCTATAAGCACTTGTAACCCAGGTTATAAAACCATAAGTAATGCGCTTCAGAATCTAACTGTTAATTTAGGCAAACAGAGTTGACATGTTTAATAGTAATTAATAATTATTATTGACATCCTGTTACTAAATATGGTGATGGCTAAACTCTACTAAGAAGCACATTAATTCAAATGGGAAGAAAGAGAATTTTTATTTAATTATTTAATTAGTGATTTTTCCATTGGAGAAGACCGCATTGGGCTGGCCAATAGGGTGGCAGCTTGGGGAGAGGCGGGATCTGTTTTTCTCTTCGGCAGAGTTTCCAGCTCTCTCTTTACATTTTTCTCTCTTTTTGCATCCAACCAGCCGATGAGACGGAAGATTTTCCTGTAGTAGAGAGTGGAAAAAACAGAGCCAAAGGTTGAAGTTAGCGCTGAAACTTTTGTCAGAACTTAATACTTTATAATTGAGCATATACACTAGCGAAGCTTTTCGTTGGGGACCGACGAGTAATTTGCTAAGCTAATGAGCTTATTGCTGGTGAGTTGAGCACTGTAGCACACATGCTAATGATAACTCCGTATTTTCATGTAATTGTGAGTTGAATTAGTAACAACTAGAGAGGTGCATTTTCTGAAGAAAATGCGAGTGTGATTGCCACTTGCAATGGTCGACCCTGAGCCTACCTAAGGGGTCCCAGGTGCATCACATGTCACCTCACATTGCACCCGGGACCAAGGTTGCCGAATTTCATCGCCGTAGGTCATAAACTAACTGAGTTAGAGTCATTGGCCTTCCCCCCCAGGGGCCCCAGTGCCCACCCGGGGTCCATAGGGGCCCCATGGGCATCACATGTCACCTCAGATTGCACCCAGCACCAAGCTTGCTGAATTTCATGGCTGTAGGTCAAAAACTTACTGAGTTACAGTCATTGGCCCCCCAAGGGGCCCCAGTGCCCAGCTGGGGTCTACACGGGCCCCATGGGCATCACGTCACCTCAGATTACACCCGAGACCAAGCTTGCCGAATTTCGTGGCCGTAGGTCGAAAACTGACTGAGTTACAGTCATTGGCCCCCCCGGGGCCCCAGTGCCCACCCGGGGTCAACAGAGGCCCCATGGGCATCACATCACATGGGCATCGTGATTCCTTTGATGGCGAGCCTCCCAAATCCTAACCTGGAATGGTGATTCTTCACTACATGGACATCGTTTGAGCTGACTTTGAACTGATTCCTTGAGTTGAACGATTTATCTCCAAAATCTGGTAGGAGGAAGACTTAGCATTAGCACTCTCCAAGGACTGGACAATACCCATCAGAGTCAATTGTTCTGAGTAATACCAAAAGAAGGAGTGCAATCAATATACTTATTCATTTATATACCTTTTATATTTTATTTTATAAAACTGTAAGTGCACTATTTTGTATTTAATTGTATCTGAGTTGAATACTTTGAGAAAAAGTATAATTAAGTTAATTAATTATTTTTCTACCCGGGTAGTAGTAGTTTGCAGATGATACGACCGTAGTTGGTCTCATCATGGGCGATAAGGTGGAGCTGGAGTAGAGGGACGAGGTAGAGCGGCTGTTGGAGTGGTGCGAAACCAATAACCTGGGGGGTATTTCAGAAAGCAGGTTTAGTGAAAACTCAGAGTAAGCTGACTCAGAGTTTACAGATACTCTAGGTTTCCAGTTTCACAAAGCAAGTTCAGTGTAACTTGGAGTCAGTTACTCCGGCAACATACTCCGTGAAGCTAACCTGCTCGCTAGCAGGTTTACTTAAACCAACCCTGAGTTCATCCTCCTCTCTACCTGAAGTTGGTAGACTGAAGGTTGTGTGAGAAATGGCGTGTCCCTTTCTCAAAGAGCCAGTTGACATTGAAGCACAAATACTACGGAGAAATCTCCGTCGGGAGAGGCTGATCAGACCCCGCTGTAATGTTTCCTCATTCCCTGATGATATCTGTGTGAACCTTAGCACAGTCGATCATTTCTATTAACAATCTTCTCCGCTGTCAATCGCTCCTATGACACTCCATGGACATGCCCTGAGTTGGGAGCAAATTCTTTGTGTTGCGCTCCAGGTTTTTGCCAAGGGGAGTTTTCTATACAAAATCAGTGATACTGAGCATATTCTAAAGCAATCGTCTGTCGGGCTGTCAGAAAGCTTGCATTAAAACGGTTACTATAAACCTTTGTGGTGAGCCTAAGCCTGATCAAAGAAGAATCCCACAGAATTTCAGATATCAGTCTAAACAACAAGAAATTTATTTAGTATCAAGCTTTGAGACTTGAATCAGATTCCATTATTAATATGATTTTAAGGTTTCCAAGTGTGATTGGCTGCTTAGATGGCACTCTCTGCTAAATGAAGGAGATTAAGTGAATAGGAAGTTTTCCCACAACATTAATGTGCAGGTAGGCCTAAATAATAACAATTTTGCATTACAAATGAAATACAAATCACAATACAGCCACTGCAGTTAATTACTGTTCTGCAGTGTGAAGATCATATGTGATAAAGCCCACATCATCAGCAACATGGAAGCAAAGTGGCCTGGGTCTGTGACTTGTAAAGTTTTCATGAGTGTACAGTGAGTACTGGATTTGCGCATGGTGAATATATACAGTACATATAACCATACCCTCTCATAATCAATATTTAGTTCTATTTGCCACTGATAATTTAAACTGTATCCTTGTATTAACTATCATAGGCGAGTTTGGTAATTACAGACAGAAGTTACCCCTGCCAGCCATATTTGCTGACCCTTTGCGCTGATCCTGAGCCTGGCCCACGGCAATATTATAACTTGACTCACTGCAGGACATGAGCCAGGATAGAGATGACCATTGGGGATCTCACTGACTGGTGATCAGACAATGTCCCACTCATCCAGTGACCAATCCTGAAATAAATCCTGACGACATCGCTGACGCACGAGATTCAAGAGCAGTGAGAGACACAATCTGCTACCATCATTACTGATTAGCCTGTCACCTCCCCAGTGTCAAATAAAAACAATATGTCTGCCTTTTTATTATGTCTTCATTTCCTGCAAGTACAAATGCAATAGAGAGGTTAATATCTTACTCTTCAAACAAGTAAAATCATCCACCTGTGGGCACCTCATCCACCTTTAACTGATGTTCCAGCAGTTGTATTTCCATTATTGTCTTTTATATATGCAGACTTATGTGATCCATTTCTAAATTAGATTTTTCAATTTGTTCCTAAAAATACACCTTTTATGGAGAGCTACAGGAACACCAAAATTGACATTGAATATCACAGTGCCAGGTCTAAGTCATGGGCCAATTCTGAATCACATCTTACTGAGATACATTGTTCTGTGGAGGTGGCTGGACCTTCTTCTAGATTGTAATTTCCAGCAGCACTCTGTATGATCAACTGTTAGATGTGATTTTCAAGATGTAAACCTCAGTAGGCCTCTCTGTATCTTCCCTCTCTGTGGCAGCTGACAAGGTTTCCTCATTACCTTCCTGCAATACAAATTGAACAAGTTTTTCTGTGGAGTACTGAAAGTACTTACACCTGCATGGAGCTCTGTGTATGGGTCCACCAGATTACAAACCAACAGTAACTGGTAGAAAATTGAGAAGACTAGACAGTTAAATTATAGCTTTAACTAATTTTACTGATTTGAACAGGACAATGTACCTAACTGAACTTTTGTTTCTACAAGAGTGTGCATCACAGTTTTTCAACTGTGGGGACTGTGGTAGCCTAGCAGGTAAGGTACTGGACTATGGACCAGAAGGTCCAGGGTTCAAATCCCCACCTCTGCCAAGCTGCCACTGGTTGGGTCCTTGAGCAAGGGCCCCTTAACCCACAATTGCTTGGATTGTAAGACTGTTACCAATTGTAAGTCGCTCCTGATAAGGGCGTCTGCTAAATGCTGTAAATGTAAATGTAAGTATGTAAATTTGAGCCACCATGAAATATGAAGAATCTGGAAAGAAAACAGCAGTCAATTACAAAGAATTGTACTGCTACAAGAAAATCTGTGTGCCAAGTTGTGTCTAGTAATGGATGGGTGGCATCACTGATCCCACAGTGGCAAAGTGATGAATATACATAAGTTTATATCCTTAATTTGAATGACTACCCTCTTATGTAGGCCACTGGGTCCTGTGGGGTGGCTGGGTCAGATGAGCTTCCTCCAGGGATGCCTTCAGCAACAGGTCACCCAGTGTTTCGAATGAGGGCCATCTCTTCAGCCTCTGTGAGAGGAGGTGGTGGACCCCCACCTGTTTTTTGGCCCTCACCCTTTTTCTATTGGCTATAATGGAGGTCAAATTTGAACACATCCACCATTGAACAAATTGGGAGACTTGTATGTATAAAGGCAGGTACGTGTTGCTTTCAAATAAATAATATGAAATACTGTCAGTGTTGGAATGGCTGAACAATTTACTCTTTTTCTCTCTTAGAAAATTTCACTAGCTACTTACATATGTGACATTACCACTGAGTATTATTTAATTATGTAGGGTAGCTAAACATCATCACGATTGCATGTAATGGTATTATACCTTACCTGTTGGAACTATATTTTGTGTTTTATCTTCAGTTCCTGATAAGTAGCTACATTTTGTGCTTGTTGGGTTGCACCTGCATACATATTAACATGCGTACGCACACACACGTAAAATAAAATAAGTGGAACACTCGGAATAAAACTTTTTTTTCAGTTATTACATACTCCATTGACTCTGACAGTATTTTTTTTGCTACTGTATTATTTTTTTCCTAAATTAATGCTCAAATTTTATATACGCACTTATTTCTAACTCCACTGGGTTGAAGTGCGAGAATCGAGCCCGGTTTTTTCTCCCGTTGCCGCGCTGATCCGTGTTATCTGCGTTCCATTGATGAGGGCTTTGTATCTCCTCGTGCACGAGCTTTACTCAGGGTTAAAGTAACTCGGAGTTGACGGAACTAAATGTTATCCCCCGTTCTGAAACCGAAAACTCTAAGTTGGACAGTTCAGGATTGGTCAGATTTGAACTCAGGGATTGTTAAACCTGCTTTCTGAAATAACCCCCTGCTCCTCAATATCACCAAATCAAAGGAGGTGGTGATTGACTTCAGGAAAAACAAAACAGATATCCAGCCACTCACCATCAGGGGGACCTGTGTGGAGAGGGTTCCAGTGTTCAGGTTTCTTGGCATGGAGTTGGAGGACAACCTATCTTGGAGCACCAACACCAAAGAGATGCTGAAGAAGGCACAACAGAGACTGTTTTTTTTCTGAGAATTCTCAAGAAGAACTGTCTCCCCCACGAACTGTTACTGGCTTTCTACCACTGTTCCATCGACAGTGTGCTCACATACGGTTTGTGTGTATGGTACGGCAGCAGCACAGCCTCGGACAAGAAGGTGCTCCACAGAGTTGTCAGAACAGCAGAGAGAATAATAGGCTGCACCCTCCCCATCTTGGAACAGATTTACACCGACAGATGCCATAAGAAAGCTATGGACATATTAAACGACTCTTCACACCCCGGTCAGTATCTTTTTCAGCTCTTGCCATCAGGTAAGAGATACAGAGTGATGAAAACCAGGACAAACCACCTAAAAAACAGGCCACCGCACAAGCTCGAGTAAGCCGACTTCGAAACTTATTCACATAATCAATCCAGTTACGCGTTTCCATACCTGGATCTTGCAACAGCTGATCTTTCAGCAACTTCAACGGACCTCGTACTGTGTGAGCAAAGACTAGTTGTGGAATAAATCCATTTGATTCCTGCACTACCTCACGTAAGGCAAACATTAACAATAGAAGCCTTTCATCCTACTCTTTATTAGAGTCTACATATTCCAGTTGATTCCTGCACTACCTCACGTAAGGCAAACATTAACAATGGAAGCCTTTCATCCCACTCTTTATTAGAGTCTACACAAAACGTTCGCAATCGCGCTTTTAACGTCTGATGGAACAACGCAAGAGCCCCTTGAGATTTTATACCCAATTGCTGTACAACTTGGGAGAATAACTTGGCAGTAAAATTTGTGCCTTGATCCGTCTGGATCGTCTTTGGCAACCCAAAAATGGAACAAAAGCCTATAAGAGCTTTAACAACTGCTGACACGCATGACATGATTTACAATATTTCACTAGGTCATCTTTCATACCTGGCCAAAAAAAGTTCACTTCCACATTCCCACTTCCACATCAACACTCCATCCTGGACGAGCCCACAATTGTTATGTGCTCGTTAGGTTATGGAGCAGCATATACCATTAACAAGGCCACACTAGGCCATAACACCTGAGAGAGTCTGAAAGAGAAAGCAATTGACACACCACTGACCAATTCATGGTTGCATCATTTAGAAGTTTATTGACAACTAGATGTTCCAACATTAAATAGGTTTAAGACAGCCAAGTCTCCAGGGGTAAGCCACGCCAAAATAATTAATGAAACACCAACTAGCTAACCACCAACTTAATACTTACTTCCCTACACATAAAACAAAACAAACAAAATACAAGGGCCTCCCCAAACTCCCTCAGTAGCCGACAAACCAGGAGAAAAGAGAGTAAAAAACAAATTGGCACTTTCTGGCAGAGTGGAACATCAAAAGTATTAATAAATATACATATATACAAAGGTTTTAACCAACCCACTACCATTTGAACCATTCACCTAACACATATACCATAAACACCAATGGCAACACTTTGCTGTCACAATACAGGTTTTCAATAATAACACCCCACTGTCTCTCCAGCTCTCCAAGATGGTAATGCTGCCTGCCATGCTATGCTCCTTCCTTCTGTTGGTCGTCTTCTTTTATAGGGCCACCACAGGAAGTAAGGGAGATGTCATCACATACCCAGAGTGCCTCCTAGTGACTGGGAAGACCTAGTATTGGGAGAGAACACACACAGCAGGGTGCACATACGGCCAGTCCATAGTGGCCGTAACAAGAATCCTTAGGTAAAATAAACCTGTAAACTACTGTGGGTTAGTGGCCCTTAGATTGGGAACCTCCAAAGAATGTCATGCATACACATACTGATGATACTATTTCCTAAAGTTTGGGAATTTCTAGGGAAGAATTTGTTTGATTTATGTTATTGTGATTTTGATTAAAGCAGTGTGGTTGATGTAAATAATGTGCATAGTTGTGCACAGTGTGATTGAATATCCAATACAGTTGATGTGCTTTGTTGTAGGAGTGTATTGAGTCTACCTGACTTAAAGAAAAAGGGCCAGAAGCAAAGTAGGGAAGATTATTAAATATAGTTATTATATGACTGTGTGCTGCATTTTGGAAGGAAGGAAAGGAAATAGAAAGAGATCAAGATAACTTGTGGTCACACGTGGATAGGTTGTGGAGAATATGAAATAAGAGGGAAAACTGAGAGAGATATAGAGAGGACTAGAAAGGATCTGAGATAAGAATTGTTGTTTGAGCTGTTTATAATAGAATTAAACTGTACAAACTGTAAAATAAGTGTGAGTGCGAAGAGGCCTGAAGTGTGATTGTGTTTGTTTTAATAGTGTTGTCTTGTTGTGCTGTTATTAGACAAACTGAGCACTGAGGGAAAGTTAGAATACTATACAAATAAAATAGTTACAATAAAGGAATAATATATATTATAGGGAAACTGAGATGTAGTATTGATATTTAATAAGATAGAGTGTGTAGGATAGTCATTATGAGCAGAGTGTAGGTGAGGCACAATAGACAAAGTGAAAAATTAAAACTAATAAACAGGTATAGTTGTTTTGGGTTAAATATTGTATTGCGACTGATGAAGACTAAAGTCTTCTATTTGACCCACTGACTTGAGACCAGGCAAAGAGATAGTTGTCAATTACACTGACATGGTGGATACTGTGCGTGGCTACATATATGTACTGATGTGTGTGGATAGCTACTCTGGTTGGCCTGAGGCCTGTGTAACTAAGAGTGAGGACAGTAAATCAGTGAATCAAAATGTAAAAAACAAATTGGCTAAAATCTGTGCACAGACCAAATTGAATTGGGTAGATGCGTTGCCTCTGGCATTGTTGAGCATAAGAAGCTCAGTTAACCTGATGACAGGCTTCACTCCCTTTGAGTTGCAAACAGGAAGAAGATTTCCAGGACCAGGTGAACCGTTGATGACGAAATTGGAAGGTAAAACACACAAAGCATATTTTAATGAACTCCGAGGTCTTGTTTCAGTCTTCTCAACCCAGGTTGGAGAAAAGAATGGTCGCATGAAGCAGGGGACAGTTCCAGATAGAGAGTGGGTCCTGTTGCAGCACTACAAGCGAAAGTGGATGGAGCCAGAGTATGAACAGAAGGAAAGCAAGAAATGCCACCGAACTGGTTAAATTTGATGATCTTACTTTGGTGTGTTGTTATAGTCACAATTTTTGCAGCTATATTAGAGTATATGCTTGCATTCCTTAGTCTTGGGCAGAATTGATCTGTTATTACCCCTACATAAGGAGAATCATGGGTAAGATGGTAGAAATTGTGGTTTTGTATGCACTGGTGTCCACTGTCTGGGGGGACAGGTGTCTGAAGAAATATATGTATTTACAGGAATTGTAGTTACGTGTGGTTGTTGTTGCATTCCTTGTATCAGATCTTTAATGCTTAAACGGATCTCTACTGCTATTGAGAAGAAAGACATCAATGGTAATCCCCTGGGAATAATGATGCATCTGTTAACCTCTGGGGAAGAAGGGAAGGTTAATGAGTTACAGGATATAATGGTTTAAGTGGATTATAATAATAACTTTTATGCTATCTCATTTAGGGGCAGTCATGAGTTGCAGGGATGGTGACTGTCGTTTCAGCTTTAGGGCTGTGTAAATGCGCGGGGCATAGGTTTAGGTTTAGGTTTAGGTTTGATATTAACACTTTAGTTGAATGTAAACTCATAATGAAAAGTATTGATATTTGTAATCAATATTGAGCTTCAAGCGTCATGTTACCCTGTTTTTGAACATGGTAACTACGACTGAGTTTGTTAACCCCGTTTCTAGCTTTGTAAATGTGCCGCAAGCTGCAGGTAACTTTTTTTTTGAGCATGTTAGCCCCGCCTCTGAGCACTCCGCGCCATTGAGCCTCCTAAATGAGCTGCAAGCACCAGATAACCCAGTGTTGGAGCACATTAGCCCTGTCTCTGAGCACTCCGCATCATTTAGCTCCGTCAATGAGCCGCTAGTGCCATGTAACCCTGTATCTGGGCACGCTAATGTTGAGGATTTGTTGGACACGTGCCTTTGTGGCTGCGGGACACACACATTTTTGCACCCATATAATTATTTACATCTTATATATTTGCATTTCTAATTGTGGTGATGTCACTCGTTCAGACTAAGTCTCACCCCCTTAGCTGGGGAAATACAAAATGTTCTTTGGCCTTGAAAGTGTTGACCAACTATAGATCCTCTGCCCACTTTTGCTTCCCAAAAACTCTGTTGGATTCTGTGTTTGTACCAAATCATGATTTCAATCACCTGTTGACATCATATATAGTAAACCTCATTACTAGCCCTAAATTACCCTCATTCCAACTTTTTTGGAATGTTTCACAGGCCTGAAAAGTGAGATTCGATGCTCATTAACAACTGAAATTACGTTGGCCATCAAACTATCTTGGGCTAATACTGCCTGCGATGAAATAAAAGTTAAAGTTAATGTATGTTTTTTTTTTTTTTTTTTTAATTATCATTTTTCATACTTTTCCAGCTTTCAACTTTCTGATTTGGAGTTGTATAGAAAGTTGAGTAAATACAGATATTAAATCTGAGGACCACAAATTTACTACACATTTGAAATTGTTTTTTGAAAGTATTTATTTTATTCATTTAAATCCATCATTTTAATGTTCTGTCAAGTTACATTTAGATAATTAGATAAATTAGATAAAATTACAATTACAATTAGATAAAATCTATTTTTTTTTTACAAACAGCAGCAGGTCCTCATTGTGCAATTTTATTTGGGCATTTTACTAAGATGTCTGTAAAGGCTAGTGCTCAGGAATATGTTATTCAAAAGTCATCACAGGCTATTGAAAGGTGTGTGCATGTGTGTGTGTGTGTGTGTGTGTGTGTGTGTGTGTGTGTGTGTTTGTTTCATATACCTCAGTGAGAATTAAACTGAATCACATTCTTTAATATCATATACCATCATGTTTTAAGCCATGTGTAAACTAGTATGCCTATATTTTTAGTGAATTCTAATCAAAATTCACTCATTGAAGTGTTTAGTTATTGAAGGTCAAATTAACTCTTTGATGGATCTGTTACCCGTCCAATAAAGATAAGACTGTCTGTATGGTGTTCGTAGATGAGGAAGAGAAAGGGTCGATCCACGATGAAACGCACCTGCGTGGACAGAGGCATGAAACCCACATGGGTCAGGGCTGCCGCTTCAGTACCTTCCTCGTTCACAGTGATTGTGCTTTGGTGCTTAAACTGAGGGAGGGATAAACAAGTTTATGTGGCAGGTAGCTACATTTGTTGTCAAGTATTCTGATATTAAATCTACATTTACTATGAAAACAAAGTCAATCTTATTGCTCAAAACAAACTACACAGTTCTGCATTGGTTTGCTTTTTGTCCCAATGGTCATCTTACCCAGTTAATGGTAACCTTCTCAGCAGCCATGGGAGAGAAGTCAGCCTTATCTGTGAAAAGATCAGTCAGGCCCAACTCCTTCATGTGTTTGACCATGTCATAGCTCTGCTCCAGCTTAAACCGAGGGATCACCACCTCACGGGTTCTGTCACAAGGACCATAGCAAAACTTCATTTAGGAGATCTATAAAAGTGATCTATACTTTCTACTTGCTACTATTTTAAAACATTAAAATTAAATTCTCATTTAATAATATTTGTTTTAACCAGTAACACTGAGGAAATAAGTCATAATTAATACCTGTTGGTCATATTGTTAAGCCATTTATTTATGACTGAGGGTGAGATCTCCTGCTCAAGGATTCTCATACCAGGGAATTTCTGGGGAACAGCAATGAGCATGCCCATATTGCCTTTGTAGTGAAGATGTAGAATATCACAGTGCAGCTCATGATCAGTAGCTGCCAGGTAATTACCCTTATTCTGCATCATAGGCACACGGACATAATGCTTCTCATTTACACGAAAGTTGCGATAGTGGGTCTGCTCTTCTGGAAACTTCTGTTCCCATGTCCCTGTATAAAAGACAGAGGGTCCAAGGATCTAATAATACATTTTAATATATAATGGTCCAGTTCAACCCAGGAGTCGGTAAATCCTGCACTGACTTCTTTAAGAGTGCTTTCAAATCAATGCTGAGAAATGCTTGAATAATTTTGCAATAAGCAATACGTTAGGATCTAGATAATCTCATTACCTACATCTAATTACTTATCCCTCTAACAAAGTAACTCATTGCATTTTAGAAATAACAATGTAATCAGACAATATCAGTTTCTTTATTTGTATTAACTCCTATGATTCTTAATACATATCATCCTGTCGTCAATCCACACAGTTCATATTTCTATTGGTTTTGCGTGGCACTGCTATTTGCAATGTAATTGCTTTTTAGTTACAAAATCAAGAGAAATGAGTAAGGTAATCCCCATCACATTTTCTGAGCAGTAATTATCAATTATTTTGATTATATATTGGTGCAATGGTATATTATGTATGAGCAGGATTTGTAAAAGGAGTACTCATGCTTCTTAACTGTTGTTATTACATAACTGTGTTGTTTTACCTTTAAAGTAGAGGTAGTTTAGAAGCATTGTCACCATACTGGGATCAACAGACTTAAGGGGTTGCTTTATCAATCCCTTAGAAGTCTTCTCAATGCGCTGGTTGGCTTTCACAAGAAACGCAGGATCACTAAAATCCACAGATTGAGGCTCAGCAAAGTAGTATGTCTTTGCCTGGCTACGGAAGCCTTCTATCATTTTAATAGTCTGCTTCACATAAAAGTCATTGACAGAGCGCAAAGTGTAGCCAAAGTTTCGCCTGAAGAGTCGGTGTGTAAGTTTGCGGAAAAGCTTGTGCACTGTGGAATCATTGTAATGACTGCTTGCATTGACAAATTCAGCAAATCCAAGAGCTTCATAAAGCTGCTTGTGTGTAGCAGGCCCAACAGCAAGTGCTATCATTCCCATTGCAATGGAGATTCCTGCAGGTGCCAACAGGATATTATCTGTCAGGTTTACATGGTTGCTGAGGCTTCTATAGAGACGGAATCCAAAATGGGAACTGACAACATTAATGCGCTGCAGACGTGTGCGGCCATGGAAGAGCTGCAAGAGACGTGCTCGGCGCACTTTAGGATCAGATGGCTCTGAGACGAGATCAAGATATGGTTCAGATGTGGCAATCTCATCTATTGAGTCACCTTCAGTGTAGTCATCATTTCCTTCAGTCAAGATTTTATCAAAGTCAATGTAATCCTCCTCCTCCAAGCCTTCCAGAGACAAGTCTTTGGTGACTGTGTTTTCTCGATGGAAGTCTAGAGGTATAGCCTCCATTTTTGGACTGTCATCACTTTCAGGAAGCATCCTTGAATTCAAAACCTTTGCATTATGTTTCTCCTGATAGCTGAATTGCAAACTGAGGTCTTTTACTCCACCAAAAACTGGAGTGGCTAGGAGAAATGTCGCAGCTAACACCAGAAGAACCCACATACTTGGGTTGTGATGACTTCTTAATTTAGAAAAGAAAAAGATTTTTTATCAGAACATATATTTCAGAGCTTGATTATTTCCAAGTGAATCAATGAATAAAACTTTATTTTTACTTTAATAATCACACTTGCTATATAAATGTTGTAAATAAACATAAATATATAACATATTATTTACAGCTACAAGGATATGTCACTTACCTGCACTCTTGTGTGCCTAAGATATGTCTGTATGTACACACTGTCTGTTTGTGATCAACTCCATCCACTGAACTTTGATATTGGCATGCACTGAGCAAATAGCATTCTGTTCAAAGAGTAGCTTTCATCACACATGCCTTACATGTCCTAAAACACAAATACTTAAAAAAAGATCTTCACTGACAGATGTATTAAAATTGTCAGTGTACACATACATGTATGTTTTTTATTTTTTTTGTTTGTTTGCTGAAAGTATTATATGTAAAATCTTTTAATGTACTTATAATGCTTTTATCAAGGTAATATATAGACAATTCCAGATCTCTGGGCCTCTTCTAAGTTAGTTTATATATTTAATAGCTTATTTAAAGTCACATCAGCATCAATGACTATACATGACAAGAGTAAGTCCACATATATGGTTTTTGGACAATGGCCCTTTCATGTAGATTGACATTGGCACTTTATATGCGACTTGGGATAGTATCTCAATTTGGATGCATTTTGACATTTAATTAAGTGGCTATCGGAACTTCGGCGACTACCAAATTCAAACTACTGTCCATGGTCAATATACAGATATTGATCAACACTAGGCGTGCTCACGCACCAAACGGACAGTTCTGGCCCAGGTATCCACCCCTCATTTACATATTGTCACTCCCTCATCCTAATAGCAATATATTGTTATTGTGTCACATATACCTAAATTGGGACGTCCCAGTAATTGGTGATTAGGTATTAACTGGGACCCCCACCCATACCTATTGCAATATATGACATTGTGGTCAAATATATTGTAATTGCAATGACATCACTTTGAGGATCCCATGGCCGCACCCCCATCCCAATTGCAATATATGACACTGTGGTCAACTATATTGCAATTTGTATGACATCACTTTGATGTCTCCTTGGTCCCGTCCACCATCCCAATTGCAAGATATGACACTGCGGGGATTAATAATATATTGCAACTGGGATCAGTTAAATATATTGCAACTGGGATCAATAATATATTGTAACTGGGATGATTTAAATATATTGCAGTTGAGATGCGAAACTACAACGTTACATTTATTGCAATTGGGATTAATAATATATTTACATATATTGCAATTCGGATTAATAATATAATGCAACTGGGATGAGATTCTATATCATTACATATATTGCAATTGGGATTAATAACATATTGCAACTGGGATCAGTTAAATATATTGTAATTGGGATCCATAATATATTGCAACGGGGATGAGATTCTATATCATTACTTATATTGCAATTGGGGTTAATAATATAGTGCAACTGGGATCTAAAATATATTGCAACTGAGATGGGATTCAATATGAGTAACTATGTTGACCATTTACACTTCCAGAAGCAGTGTGAAAAATCCACAGATTTTTCTAGATCAAGTTTGCTCATTTCCCAATAGCCATATATTCCCTTTCAAATCCGTATACACTTTTTCGACACAAGGTCCAATTGGGTTGAAACTCCAGTATGTGGGCTGGTAACACCTCCAGAAGCAGTGTGTAAAATCTGGAACATCTACACGCTTGTGAAAAAAAATCAAGTTTTCTGAATTTCTCTGCCTTACTGAGACAGGCCCAAGGCTTATGTCTAACTGGATTTTTTCCCTAAAAATCAGTCCCAAATGTGAGCATGTTGATCCAGATCCTCTTTACAATGCAGCTGAAATTTCAGAATCACAGCACCTTTCTACACCCTGTTTGGACATGTCCCAATTACAATTTATTTCCAGTGAACTCCATATACCCTTTTTGGACAGTCTTTGGTGAGGTCTAAAATGTCCCAAACTCAACTATGTTAACCTTCAGCAGCTCTAGAATCCGTGTGAAAAATCTAGAAGTTGACAGATTTTTCTAGACCTCGTTTCGACCCATCCCGATAGCCATATAATCCAATTCAAATCCATATACACTTTTGGACACACTTTGATTGGTCCAAATCTCGACGTTGGGTGTCATTAGCACCTCTAGAAGCAGCGTGAAAAATCTAGAAGTTGACAGATTTTTCTGGACCCTGTTTTGGCCCATCCAATAGCAATAGACAGTTTAATCAATATGCACTTTTTGGACACTGCTTGCAAAGGTCCGATTGACTCAACTCAACTATTTTTCCATTTATGTAGCGCTTTTTACAATGGAGCATTGTCTCAAAGCAACTTTACAAGTTTAGATTATCTCCTAATAACTACGTCCAATCCCAAATTGAGCAAGCCTAGGGTGACAGTGGCAAGGAAAAACTCCCTGAGTGTTATGAGGAAGAAACCTTGGGAGGACCAAGACTCAAAAAGGGACCCAACCTCCTTGGGCAGTGTAGATGATAAATCTAAGAACGAAACTAAAGTCATGGAGTCATAGTTTCAATAAAACGTGAAATATGCACATCGGCATTAAGTGGCCCGGGTATAGTCGGGTTGGAGCTGATGACGGAAGCAGCTTGAGTGAAGCTGCAGCGGATGAACATCATGTGTGGGGCTAGAACTGGTACCGGAATACAGCTCTGAGAGAAAACAGAAAATGTAATTAGTTATAGATTAAGAGCACAGTGTCTATTAACAGTCAAGTCAAGTCAAGTCAGATTTATTTATATAGCGCTTTTTACAATGGAGCATTGTCTCAAAGCAACTTTACAAGTCACTGATGCTATGTGTAGCATGAGACCCCGGCAGCATTAGCTATAGCAGCATAGCTAGAAAGAGGAGAACTGGTAGGTAACACAGCCAAGAGGGATCACATGAGACATTGGCAACCCCACGGGAGGCAGAAGACAGCAACCCAACGTCTCTGATCACCATAAGATTCTGACTATGAACCCGCAGCTCTGCCCTTAGTCTAAGGCAAGGATGCACGAGTCAAGATCAAGAGGACCGAAGCCCAGTTCAGCCAGACCGCTTGACACTCCTGGCCAACAGACAAGGCAGGCAGGCCGTCCAGACATGACTCCAGACTCCGGCCCCAGTGACCTGAGCCATGCATCCCGGTCTAAATCAAGTCAAAAGCCTGCTCAAATAGGTATGTCTTTAGCCTAGACTTAAAATTTTGGCGAGTGTCTGAGTCTTGAAAGAAAGTGGGAAGTTTATTCCATAGTTGGGGGGCCATGTATGAGAAAGCCTTTCCCCCTGCTGTGACTTTTTTAATTCTAGGAACTAAAAGAAGTCCTGTACCCTGTGAACGAAGTAGACGAGTTGGATTGTAAAACTCTAAGAGTTCACTCAGATAATGTGGGGCCAGGCCATGTAGAGCTTTATAAGTTATAAGAAGTATTTTGCAATCAATGCAGAATTTACCTGGTAACCAGTGCAGTGATGATAGAACAGCAGTGATATGATCAAATTTTCTAGTTCGAGTTTGCACTCAGGAGGCTGCATTCTGAACTAATTGAAGTTTATTTATAGATTTACTAGAGCATCCAGTAAGTAAGGCATTACAGTAATCCAACCTTGAGGTTATAAACGCATGAACAAGTTTTTCTGCATCATTAAAAGAGAGGATACTTCTAAGTTTAGCGATATTACGTAATTGAAAGAAAGCAATTCGAGTGATGCTGCTAATGTGCGCATCAAAGGAGAGATCTGAATCAAATGTGACCCCTAAGTTTTTTACAGATGGACTGGGCAATACTGGACAGCCATCTAGATTTAGGATAGATGTAGCCAACCTGTCTCTCACAGCCTTGGGTCCCACTAATAGAACCTCAGTTTTATCTGAGTTAAGTAAGAGAAAATTAAATAACATCCAATCTTTTATTTCCTTTACTCAATCCTCAATTTTGTTGATTGTAAGGCTGCCATTAGGTTTGGCTGATATGTACAGCTGTGTATCATCTGCATAGCAGTGGAAACTAATGCCATGTTTACGAATAACTGAGCCTAGTCGGCAGCATGTACAGAGAGAATAAAGGTGGGCCAAGCACTGACCCCTGAGGCACGCCATACTTAACTTTTGAGGACTTAGCCCTTAGATTATTTATATGAACAAACTGGTATCGGTCAGTTACGTAGGATTTAAACCAAGAAAGTGCTGATCCCTTAATACCTACAGTATTTTCTAGTCTGTCTAGTAAAACATCATGAACATCATGATCTATAGTGTCAAATGCTGCACTTAAATCTAACAGAACAAGAAAAGAAACTCATCCCTTATCTGAGGACATTAACAAGTCATTTAGTACCCTAATTAATGCTGTTTCAGTACTTTGATGGGGCCTGAAGCCAGACTGAAATGTTTCATAAATTTCATTCCTTTGGAGGTGACTACAGAGCTGCTGATAGACGGCTTTTTCTAAGATTTTGGACAGAAACGGTAGATTTGAAATTGGTCTATAATTAGATATCACACAAGGGTCAAAATTGGCTTTTTTAATCAGTGGTTTGATAACGGCAGACTTAAAGGATTTGGGCACATACAAAAGGTAAGGGGATGAATTTAAAATAACTAACTAACACTGGCTCTATAATACTAGTTATTACTTCTTTGAGTAAATGTGTTGTAGGAATTGGATCTAATAAGCATGTTTGATTTGACTTAGACGAGCTGATCAGTGCAGATAGTTCAGTATTAGTAATTGGGGTAAAAGATTCTAATCTTAATTTACAGCTCATTAAACAGATGTGTTCACTAGTGCTGCATCTGGAAGGTTGCTGAATAGTTTGGTGATGTGATGAGCATCAAGTTTGATGCCTAATGTTTTCTTATCATTAAAGAAAGTCATGAAATCATTACTATTAAAATTACACAGAACAGGAGAATCACTTTCTGTAGGGTTTTTTGTTAATTTGGAGACTATATTAAAGAGAAATCTTGGATTATTCTTATTTTTCTCTATGATTGATTCTTTAGCTTTAGTAAGGGCATGCTTTAGATTTAGTAAGGGTATGCTTATACTCTGTCATGCTGTCCCTCCAAGCAATCTTAAACACCTCCAATTTACTATGTCTCCACTTGCGCTCTAGAAGCCGTGTTCTTTGCTTTAACGTACAGGTGTGGTTATTATACCATGGTGCTAACCTTTTTTCCCTAATGCGTTTGAGCCTAGCAGGGGCAGTCGTGTCCAGGGTTGAGCGAAGCACACATTCTAATTGGTCATTTACACACTCAAGATGATTGATCTCCGTAGGTGTATTAAATTTCAAGTCTGGTAGGTTTTTAATAAATGCAGCTGGAGTAGCAGATGTGATAACGAGCTTGTTGTGATAACGAGACAGAAAGATTTAATTTATTAGAGATAAAGATCAAGGTTATCTATATTGATACCAAATGTTAATATTAGATCTAAAGTATGATTACAGCGGTGGGTTGGTTCCATCACATTCTGAGTGATACCCATGGATTCTAAAATGGACTCGAAAACAATTTTAAGTGGATCCTGCTTACTGTCAAAGTGAATATTGAAATCACCTACAATTAAAGCCTTATCTGTTGACAATAGTAAGCAGGAAAGAAAGTTAGCAAATTCCTGAAGAAATTCTGAATAGGGACCAGGAGGGCGGTAAATAGTGATATGCTGAAAAGAGTGTGGTTTTGACTTCCATAACAATGGATCAGTCAGTTAAGAATCAGTATTTCAAAAGAATTAGCCTTCTAATGGGATTTAGTTGTTTTAGTTATTTAGACGATTAGGACGAGGGTAATTAGCATGACTGTATCCAGGAGGTGAGGCTTCATTTAAGGCTAAATATTCATCAGGTCTAATTCAAGTTTCAGTGAGACAGAGAGCATGTAAGCGTTTATCATTGATTATTTCATTTACAATCACTGCTTTGTTTGTAAGTGATCTAATGTTAAGTAATTCTAGCTTTAGTCTAAGGTCGTTATTTCTTTAGGAACTATCTATGTTTAAACTAATGAAGTTATTAAAGCAGACTTTTTGAGAGCATTTACGTTTAGGGCAGATGCGGGTAACAGGCACAGTTCAATAATGTGGCTTCTTGGTGACGGTGCATGGCTACCAGCAGACAGTTGGTTAAACCTGTCTGTCTCCTGCCTGACCCCTGCTCTGGATAGTCAGCCCCTAACCAATCGGGCCATAAGACTATGGGAAATGTTGCAGGAGATGAGAGCAGCACCCTCCCGAGTGGAATGTCCCATCCTAAAAGGACAGGCTTACTCTCAAAGACTGTCCAGTTGTCTATATAGCCCACGTTGTTTTCAGAGCACCACTTGGACAGTCAGCAGTTCATCGACCATAACCTGCTGTAGGCTTGGTCACCTCGCCGCATTGGGATGGGGCCAGAGCACACTACTGCATCGGACATCACCTTTGCCCTCTAACCACCTCTACAAAATTAGCCTTAGTAACCTCTGACTGACGAAGGCGTATATCATTAGCCCGTACATGAATAACTATCCTAGAGAATCTGCGGCTCTCGAGTTCACTAAGACTCGTTACAATGTCCGGCACTCTGGCTCCGGGGATACAGGTAACTATAGCTGCTGGTGTCCCTAAAGGGGTAGCTTGTTTCACGTGTCGTAAAATAGAGTCACCTATGACCAGAGCTCATTTCAACAGGCTGCATCACTGAGGAGGGTAAACCTGTTGGACACGTGAACAGGTAGATTTATCATCATACCTGGGCCACTTAATGTCGATGTGCATACTTCACATTCTATTCGAACTTTGACTCCATGACTTTAGTTCGCTCTTAGATTTATCATCTACGCCGCCCAAGGAGGTTGGGTCCCTTTTTGAGTCTTGGTCCTCCCAAGGTTTCTTTCTAGAACTAGGGAGTTTTTCCTTGCCACTGTCGCCCTAGGCTTGCTCAATTTGGGATTGGACGTAGTTATTAGGAGATAATCTAAACTTGTAAAGTTGCTTTGAGACAATGCTCCATTGTAAAAAGCGCTATATAATAAATCTGACTTGACTTGACTTGACTAAAGAGTGGTGCTCTCGTGGGCTAGCCTTACGACTACGTCGCCGAACCGTCACCCACTTGTCCTGCTGCGAGGGCTCTGCCAGGGTGGGGACTCTAACTTCACCTTTGGCATCCAGATTGGCTAAGCTAGGAGCTGAGCTAGCCTTCTCTAATGCCTGGATGCGCACCTCTAAAACTACAGTCTTCTCCGTCAGACTGGCTACAAGCCTACACCTATCACAAATAAAATTTAAACTAATGACGGAGGAAGAATAGCTAAACATGCCACACTCGGCAAAGGGAACAAGCGCAGCAGAAGCCATGTTAGTACAATTAATGAATTAAAGGTACTTAGCTTCGAGTGGTGTTGTGATGTGCCGAGTGAAGATATGGTTTAGGTGCAGCCGATGGTCCAATGCAATGCTCGATTAAAGCGTTAATGGAAAGTTAATACAAAATGTCACAAAAAACTAATTCTCAGAAAAAAAGAAGGTGGGAAAAGGCTGTAAAAAAGTTATAAAAACACACACGACTGCAAAAGAAGACACAACTCTGGTAATTAGCTAATGGCACAAGCCGGTGTACCTGTAAAGTTACTAAATAATGACTAGCGGCAAAAAATATAATCCGTTGGTACGAGAAAAAAATGATTAAGATGTTGTGAAAAAGTACTATATATATGATTATATAGGATACAGATGCGATCGGGAATTAAAATAGTTCAAAGGTAATAAACTGCTAACAGCTAACAGCGTGCGTCCTGTGTGTAATCGGCGCAAATGTGTCTGGGTTGCCAGATCCTCGCGTCAGTGCACAGCATTCTCTCAGCGTTCTCTCAACGTTCTCTCCAACTTGACTTCAACTATGTGGGCCGTCAACACCTCTAGAAGCACTGCGAAAAATCTGGAAGCTCTAGACCCTCGTGAAAAATGTTAAGGCCTTTCTCTTCCATATTTGAAACAGGCTGAAACCCTGAGTCAACCTGTTTTTTACTACAAATTCTGGCCACAGGGTCAAAAATTTGGATTGTCTGATCACCTCCAGATTTAAGTATGTTGATCTAGACCCTCTACTGACCTCGCACTTGAAATTTCAGACTCGTTGGACCTTTCTAGACCCTGTTTGGACACGTCTCAATTGCAATATTTTTCGATTCAAAATCATATACACGTTTTGGACACCCTTGGAAAGGTCCAAAATGGCCAAAACTCAAGTATTTTAGCCTTCAGCAGCTCTAGAAGCACTGTGGAAAATCTAGGATTTGACATATTTTTTCTACACATTGTTTCGGCTCATCCCTATAGCAATATATTACAGTTTAATCCATATACACTTTTCAGACACTGCTTAGAAAGGTCCAATTGGGCCAAACCTCAGCTATGTGGGAAGCCTACAGCTCTAGAATGCGTTTATAACATCAAGGTTGGATTACTGTAATGCTTTACTTACTGGATGCTCTAGTAAATCTATAAATAAACTTCAGTGAGTTCAGAATGCAGCGGCTTGAGTGCTAACTCAAACTAGAAAATTTGATCATATCAGTCCTGTTCCTATAATCACTACAATTTTTAAATCTAGGCTAAAGACATGTTTATTTATACAGGCTTTTGGTTAGACTGGGATGCATTGCTCGAGTTACTGGGGTCGGAGTCTGAAGTCATGTCTGGCCTGCTTGGCTTGTCATGCCTTGTCCTTTGGCTGGGAGTGTCTTGTGGGTGGTCTGGCTGAGCTTGGCTTAGGTCCTCTTGATCTTGACTTGTGCATCCCTGCCTTAGTCTAAGGGCAAAGCTGAGGGTTCATAGTCAAAGAGCTTTGTAGTGATCTTGGACGTTGGGTTGCTGTCTTCTGCCTCCCGTGGAGTTGATGATGTCTCATGTGATCTCTCTTGGCTGTGTTGCCTTCTGGTTCTCCTCTTTCTACCTATGTTCTATAGCTAATGCTGCCGGAGTCTCATGCTACACATGGCATCAGTGATTGTTAATAGACTGTGCTCTTAATCAATAACTAACTACATTTTCTGTTTTCTCTCTGAGCTATGTTCCTGTACCAGTCCCAGCCCCACACAAGATGTTCATGATGTTCATTTGCTTCAACTCACCTCAAGTTGTTCTGTCATCAGCTTCAGCCCCACTATACCTGGGCCACAACAGGGGGCAGTAACTCTCTCACCCCTCTGGTTTGCTGGGGATGAGGTGCTGCCAAGGACTTTCCTGCTTAGACTCAAGATCCTAGAGTGACTCTGTGTATCAGACTACATAATGATGATATACATATTTTACATAATTTTAATTGAACTATAAGACTTATTTGTTTAGATAAATTAGCTTCATTCTTACATTTGTCATCTACGACACCCAAGAAAAATGGGTCCCTTTTTGAGTATTGGTTCTCCCAAGGTTTCGTCCTCATAATGCTTTGAGAGTTTTTCTTTGCCACTGTTACCCTAGGCTTGCTCAATTTGGGATTGGCTATAGATATTGGAGGTTAATCTCAAATTGTAAAGTTGCTTTGAGACAATGCTCCATAAAAAGTGCTACATAAAAAGATCTAACTTGACTTGACTAGAACCAGTGTGAAAAATCTGGAAGCTGTAGACCCTTGTGAAGATTTTTAAGGCTTTTCAGTATTTCTCTTTTGTGTTTCAGATTGGCTGAAACCATAAGTCGACCTGTGTTTTACTAGAAATTCTGGCCAGATTTGGATTGTCTGATCAGCTCCAGATTTAAGTATGTTGATCTAGACACTCTACCGACCACTCAGTTGAAATTTCAGACTTGTAGCACCTTCCTGGACCCTGTTTGGACACATCCCAGTTGCAATATATTTTCATTCAAAATCATTTATATATTTTGAACACTCCTTGGAAAGGTCAAAAATGGCCTCAACTATGTTAGCTTTCAACTGATCTAGAAGAAGCACATAAAATCTAGAAGTTGCAAGAGTTTTCTAGACCGAGTTATGGCCATCCCAGTCGCCATACATTACAGTATAATCAATATACACTTTTTGGATACCGCTTACAAAGGTCCGATTGACTCAAAACTCCTGCACCTGTAGAAACATTGCAAAAAATCTGGAAGCTCTCTGTTACACCTGAGGCTGCTGGTTCCTCCTCCCACCAACAGAGGTCGCCCTCGCCTGAATATTGATCCCTACGCTCTCTCGTGGTTTCCGTTGTCTTTTTAAGACCTGCGGATTTGGGCATTCGTTGCGAAGTCTTGTTTTGCTATGCATCACATTTCTGAGCGTTTACCTACCCTCTGTGCTGTTCTGGTTTTGACCCTGGTTCTTCGTTTAACGACTATCCGTTCTGGTTTGCGTTTCGGTTTTGTCAGCTTTGTATTTTGGACTGATCTTCTGGTTTTGGCCTCGCCTGTATCTGACTGCTCTGTTTATGGAATAAACTCGCACCTGGCTTCTACTTTCTACTGAGCCGTGACAGAAGACTTCGCCAAAAACATGGAGCCAGCGAGTTTGGCGGATCGACTGGCGAAGCAGGAGCAGAAGCTTGAGGAAGTGTTGCAGGCTTTTCAGGGATTCATGCTCCATGCTACTAGCGCTACACCCCCGACCACCACGCCGGCTTCTCCACCTTTAGCCGCTACCGCTAACAGCCCGATCCAGCCGTTTTCCCGATCTTTGTCAGTCGTTTTTGATGCAGTGCAGTCTCTATATTGATCATCATCCCGACCAATTTTGTTCGGACGCGGATAAAATTCAGTTTTTGATCTCCCTGCTCACTGGTAGAGCCAAACTGTGGGCTACGGCTTTGTGGTCACAGAATGATCCAGCACTGCAGGATGCTTCTCTGTTTCATGCTATGTTTCGGACTGTTTTCGATCAAGATGTGGGGAATCAACTGTGCGAGCTGTGTCAAGGGGATCGTACGGCGGCGGACTATGCCCTTGAATTTCGCACGTTGGCGGCTGGGAGCGGCTGGAGCGAACCGGCACTCCGCACTGTGTTTCGTAGAAGCCTTTGCAGGGATCTACAAGCGGAGATGGCCTGTCGAGACCATTGCTCTTCGCTCAACCAGTACATCTCGACGGCAATTAAACTGGACCAGTTGCTTAGGGAGAAACGTCGGCCCAGACCTCCTTCCACTTTTGACTTGTCTCGCTCGGAACCTGTGGCCGATCCTATGGACGTCAGTCGGGCCAAATTGAGCCCAGATGAGCGCCGATGCCGCATCAGGGAGAAACTCTGTTTCTACTGCGGTCAGGCTGGTCATGTGCATTCTACTTGTACTAGACGTCCTGTCGCTGCTAGGATGCCTGAGGTGAGTACAGGTTTTCACCGTGTGTTTGAACCCAGTTTCTGTGTGGAAGCAGTATTTTCTCTCTGTTCAGAAGAGTTCTCTCTCTCAGCACTCATAGATTCTGGCGCAGCCAGTAACTTCATGGACCGTGGACCTGCTGAGAGACTACACATCAGATTGACAGGCCTGCCTTCACCTCTGAGGATACGGGCTGTCAATGATCGTCCCGTGGGTCAGGGAACTGTCTCCGAATCCACGGTTGAACTTACCATGCGCATCGGACTGTTTCATGTGGAAAATATTTCGTTTTTTGTTATTGACTGTCCTAGAAACCCGGTTATTCTAGGTTACCCCTGGCTCTGCTTGCACCAGCCGCACATCAGATGGGGTGAGAAGGAGCTGGTTCAGTGGAGTCCAAAGTGCTTTCGGGACTGCATTCAGGTGAACCTCCGTGCCACTGCATTTGATTCACTCGATCCTCTCGCCTCTGTCGACGTTCCCCATGAGTATCATGACCTTCGGGAGGTCTTTTCTAAGAGCAAGGCGGCCTGTTTGCCTCCACACCGGTCCTGGGATTGTGCTATTGACCTTCTGCCTGGTACATCTCCTCCCAGAAGTCGGATCTATCCCCTTTTCATCCCTGAGTGTTGGGCTATGGACGGTTACATTGATGAAGCCTTGAAGGCGGGGTTCATTCGTCCTTCTACGTCTCCTGCTGCCGCGGGTTTTTTCTTTGTGGAGAAGAAAGGGGGAGAGCTTCGTCCGTGCATAGACTATGGGAAACTTAACGCCATTACTGTCAAGTATCCCTTTCCTCTTCCGCTTTTTCCTCCTGCGTTGGAGCTGCTACGAGAAGCGAACATTTTTTTCAAGTTGGACTTGCGAAGTGCTTACAACTTGGTTCGGATTAGGGAGGGGGATGAGTGGAAGACTGCTTTTGTGACTAATAGGGGACACTTTGAATATTGTGTTATGCCCTTCGGTCTTGCCAACGCTCCCTTGGTTTTTCAGGCTTTCATGAATGACGTTTTCCGTGACCTCATTGTTATTGTGTACATTTATGATATTCTGATTTTTTTCTTGATCTCTCGAGGAGCATAGGGGTCATGTTCGTCAGGTTCTTGGGAGATTGTTGGCTAATGGTCTTTTCCTCAAGAGGGAGAAGTGCGAATTTCACCGGTCCAGAATCTCCTTTTTGGGTTATGTTATTGACTCATGGGGCACCAGTATGGATCCCTCCAAGGTTGAGGCGGTGGTGCGTTGGCCCCCACCTCGGACTATTAAGGAACTCCAGAGGTTCCTTGGTTTTGCGAATTTTTATCGCGTTTCATTTGGGGGTTTAGCCAAGTTGCCGCTCCTCTCACCTCCTTGCTTTGGGGAGGCAACAAGATGCTCCTCTGGACTCAGGCTGACTACTCGGCCTTTAGGGATCTTAAGGGTCGGTTTACTTCCGCTTCCATCCTCAAGCACCCCGATCCCTCGGTCCCTTTTGTCGTTGAGCTGGACGCGTCTGACTCGGGGATTGGCGGTGTCCTATCCCAGAGAACGGGTTCTCCCGCCAAGTTGTTTCCATGTGCCTATTTTTCCAAGAAGTTAAGTCCGGCTGAGAGAAACTATGATGTTGGTAACAGGGAGCTTTTGGCTATTAAATTGGCCCTCGAGGAGTGGCAACACTGGTTGGAGGGCGCTTTGCATCCGTTCTTGGTCCTAACAGACCATCGTAATCTGGAATATATATGGTCCGCTAAGCGGCTTAATTCCCGCCAGGCTCGGTGGGCTTTGTTTTTTACGTGGTTTAATTTTTCTGTGTCCTATCGTCCAGGTACTAAGAACGTCAAGGCGGACGCGTTGTCCAGAATATGGGAGTCTGAGCCTGGGGATTCGGGTAAGACCAATATCCTGTCTCCCAGCCACATTCTGGCGCCCATTCAATGGGATCTGGTTGACGAGGTGTGTAGGACGAGGGGGGAGTTGGCTGTCCCCAACAACTGCCCTGTGGGTAAGGAATTTGTCTCTGTCTCTCTGAGAAGGCGTATTATCGAACAGGTGCACTCCACTCTCAGCTCCGGTCACCCGGGTGTTCAACGAACCACTCAGTTAGTTGCCAATAATTTTTGGTGGCCTCAGTTGGCCGGGGACGTGGCTGAGGTGGTCAGGGCTTGTGTTCCGTGTGCCCAGAGCAGAACGCCCAGGCACTTGCCTGCTGGCTTGCTAGTGCCGCTACCTACTCCGGAAAGGCCTTGGACACATCTCTGCGTCGACTTTATCACAGATCTCCCACCGTCGCAGAGTCATACCGTCATTTTTGTTATTGTTGATCGTTTTTCCAAGGGTTGTAGACTTACCCCCATGGCCAAGTTGCCCACGGCCATGGAGGCGGCTGAGGCTTTATTAAACTTTGTGTTTCGTTACTACGGCCTGCCCGAGGATATTGTGTCCGATCGGGGCCCCCAGTTTACTTCTCATGTTTGGAAGGCCTTCTTTTCGTTACTCAATGTGAATGTCAGTCTTACTTCTGGTTACCATCCGCAGTCTAACGGCCAAGTCGAAAGGCTCAACCAGGAAATAGGGAGGTTCCTGTGTTCCTACTGTAGTCGTTCTCAGGGGAATTGGGCACGTTTTTTGCCATGGGCGGAGTACGCTCAGAACTCGCTGACTAATTCTGCTACCGGACTTACTCCCTTTCAGTGTACGCTAGGTTTTCAGCCACCCCTGTTTTCCTGGTCTGGGGAACCGTCTTCGGTACCGTCCGTAGACGACTGGATGCAGAGGAGTGGCAAGACCTGGGAGGAGGCTCATGTGCGCTTACAAAGGGCTGTTCGTAGGTACATTACCCAGGCTAACCGTCGCCGTCGCCCCCACACGCCGTTCGAACCTGGTCATCTTGTTTGGCTATCCACCCGTGATCTCAGGCTTAAGTTGCCGTGCAAGAAGTTGTCTCCCCGGTTTATTGGCCCGTTTAAAATTGTTAAGCAGATCACGCCTGTCTCTTACCGTCGTGACCTCCCCGCTTCGTACAAGATTTCCCCTACGTTTCATGTCTCTCTGCTTAAGCCTGCCTCTCCCTCTTCCCAGGTGGCCACGGAACCAGCAGCCGCGCCTCCTCCTCTTGACGTGGATGGCTCTCTTGCGTATCGCGTCCATGAGTTGCTAGATTCCAGGCGGCGGGGTACTCGTATGTTCTACCTGGTAGATTGGGAGGGGTACGGCCCGGAGGAGAGATCCTGGGTTCCTGCCGCGAACATTCTGGATCCGTCCCTTATTTCCGATTTTCATCGTGACCATCCCAATAGGCCGGCCCCTCGACCGCGGGGTCGGCCCCGGAATAGGGAGTTTAGGGCGTCAGGAGTCGCCCGTCAGAGGGGGGCCTATGTTACACCTGAGGCTGCTGGTTCCTCCTCCCACCAACAGAGGTCGCCCTCGCCTGAATATTGATCCTTACGCTCTCTCGTGGTTTCCGTTGTCTTTTTAAGACCTGCGAATTTGGGCATTCGTTGCGAAATCTTGTTTTGCTATGCATCACATTTCTGAGTGTTTACCTACCCTCTGTGCTGTTCTGGTTTTGACCCTGGTTCTTCATTTAACGACTATCCGTTCTGGTTTGCGTTTTGGTTTTGTCAGCTTTGTATTTTGGACTGATCTTCTGGTTTTGGCCTCGCCTGTATCTGACTGCTCTGTTTATGGAATAAACTCGCACCTGGCTTCTACTTTCTACCGAGCCGTGACACTCTCAACACTTGTGAAAATTTTTAAGGCATTTCAGTATTTCTCTTTCTTGACTGAGAAAGGCATAAGCCCAGGGTGTAAGCCTGCATGGATTTTGCTTGAATCGTTACCCTGATAAAAAATACTTCGGAATGCTCGAACGGATCCAAATTTGAGTATGTTTATCTAGAGCCTTTGTTGACAATGTTGCAAATATTTCAGACTTGTTGGACGTTTCTAGACCCCATTTGAACACGTCTTAATATATTTACATTGAAATTCCTATACGCTTGATATAACACTGCTGGAAAGGTCCGATTGACTCAAAACTCAAGTATGTGGGCCACTGACACCTCTAGAAGTGAAAAATAATTATTTGAGTCTTTACTACTGTATGCTGCTAATGGGACCCCACTCAATTATTCTATACAGTGAGGCAAAAAAGTATTAAGTCAACCACTGATTGTGCAAGTTCTCCTTCTTAGGAAGGTGAGAGAGGTCTGTAATTTTCATCATAGGTACACTTCAACTATTAGCGACAAAATGAGAAAAAAAAATCCAGGAAATCACACTGTAGGATCTTAAAAAAATTTAATTGTAAATTATGGTGGAAAATAAGTATTTGGTCAATAACAAAAGTTCCACTCAATTCTTTGTAACATAACCTTTGTTGTCAATGACAGAGGTCAAACGTTTAATGTAAGTCTTCACCAGGTTTTTACACACTGTAGCTAGTATTTTAATATACATACAAACTCATAAAACTCATACAAACAAGCTCATCCCTTTTGCAATATGTTCATCCCATTTGATATATATATATATATATTGGTTCTGGGTTGTTCTCCGAGCTTGGCAATTGTATTGCAAACGTTTCGTCACCAATCGAGGAGACATTAGTGCGGTTATAGGTGCTGTTTCTTCTGAACACTTGCGTTGTTATAGATTATTGGCAACGTCGGGTGTTTTGATGCAATACTTGCGTCATGGAAACAGCTGATTGGTTAGCTGATCAAAAAATAGTGCGTCGTGGTCTGAAGGGGCCGACTGTAATTGGTTGAAAATGATTGTCTGCGTTGTGGTCAGAATTGGGCGATTGTGATTGGTTGAGAGGAATGTTCTGCGTTCCTGGTTGTTTTTGTCTTCTCATTTCCCGGAGCCTGAGGGGTTGATAGATTGGATCAATGTCAATGCGTTTGTTTATCGACGTTTTGGTGGAAAACCAAGCTTTAAGGAATTCTCTTTCTTTCCTCGTTCTTGCTCCCGTGACGATCTCTGCTGTGTCCCACTTGAAATTGTGTCCTTCTTGGTCTTCATGTACTGAGAGTAGGGAGAGTGGATCGTGTCTTTTAATGGCTAACTGATGTTCATGTAATCTGATCGATAATTTTCTTCCTGTTTGGCCCACGTAGTTTTTCTCACAGTCCCTGCATTGAATTTTATAGATGGATATATAGTTTGTTCTTTCCTCTTTTACTGGTTGTTCTTTTGGTTTTGACAGCATGGTCCTTATGGTTTTGGTTGGATGGCGCTGCCATCTCCGAGATGTTTTGCATGTATGATAGAGTTATCCTTTTGGTGGTTGTTTGTTCGGATTGTGTGTTTGAGGTTTTGCGTTTCATGGTTCTCCTGATAAAGCTCCGTGGGTATCCGTTTTTTAGGAAGGTTTGATATAGGTGTTTCTCCTCCTGTAGTTTTGCTTCTTCAGTGCTACAATGGGTTTCTATTCTCTTGAATAGTGTTTTGATACAACTTTATTTGTGACATCTTAGATGATTACTGCTGTAGTGTAGGATCTGATCAGTATGTGTTGATTTCCTGTAGACAGAAGTATGTGTTTCCCCGTCTGTATCCTTTGTGACGAGGACGTAAAAAAATGCAAGGTTGTTCTCATCCTGAGTTTCCATCGTGAATTTGATTCCGGAGAATGTGCTATCAAGTAGCTCATGTGTTCGTTGAATGTCCTGATTATCACAAAGGTGTCGTCCACATAGCGTACCCATAGTTTTGGATTAATCTGTAGAATGACTTCATGGTCCAGCTTCTGCATAATTATTTCTGCCAGGAGTCCTGATATAGGAGATCCCATGAGTGATCCTTGAATTTGCTCGTAGATTTGTCCATCAAATTTGAAATAGGTTGACATACAAAGATCCAGTAGTTCAAATATGCTATCTGTCGTCAGTGGTCCGTCTCTTGGTTGGTCGTGTAGCAGTTCTCTAACCGTTTCCTTGGCCATCTTTAGATTGATCGAAGTGAATAGCGAAGTTACATCAAATGAAACCATGATCTCATCCCCGTCCATTTTTATGCCTTTCAGCTTGTGAAGAAACTGTTGCGAGTTATTAATGGAGTACTGTGATCCAGTGACTACGTGTTTGAGGCGCTTGTATAGGTGTTTCGCCAAATTATAGGTGAGTGTACCTGGGAGGGAGACGATTGGTCATAGAGGGATGCCTTCCTTGTGTACTTTAGGAAGTCCATAAAATTGTGCAATAGCTGGTTCTCTCGCGCTCATCATCCAACGTTCTTCCTTCGTGATTTGATTCAGATCCTGGAGCTTTTTTAAAGTTGCATTGATTTTGCTTGTCAGTTTCTTAATGGGATCTTTGTTGAGTCAACGATAAGTGGTTGTATCATCCAAAAGTTGCTTGACTTTTTGTATATATTCGGCACGATCCATTATGACTGTCATGCGTCCTTTGTCGGTTGGTAAGATTACCACGGTTTTATCATGTTTGAATGAACTGATACCCTCTCGTTCCTGCTTCGCGATAGTCCTGGAAGGACGACTGTAAGTCATGATGGGAACTAGTGTTTGGCATATTTCTTGTTGAGATTCTTCGTTGAGTCCTTGTGATGTGAGTCCGTTTTCGAGACTGGCAAAGAATTCTCTGTATGAAACGTCCTCGAGGTTGAAGTTCAGTCTTTTTACGAGAACTTGCTTTTCTCCATCTGTGAGTTGTCGACTGGATATGTTCTTGACCCAAGTCAAGTCAAGTCAAGTCAGATTTATTTATATAGCGCTTTTTACAATGGAGCATTGTCTCAAAGCAGCTTTACAAGTTTAGATTATCTCCTAATAACTACGTCCAATCCCAAATTGAGCAAGCCTAGGGCGACAGTGGCAAGGAAAAACTCCCTGAGTTCTAGGAAGAAGCCTTGGGAGGACCAAGACTCAAAAAGGGACCCAACCTCCTTGGGCGGCATAGATGATAAATCTAAGAGCGAACTAAAGTCATGGTGTCAAAGTTCGAATAGAATGTGAAGTATGCACATCGACATTAAGTTGCCCGGGTATGATGATAAATCTAAGAGCGAAACTAAAGTCATGGAGTCATGGTCGAATAAAATGTGAATTATGCACAGTGGAGCTCCATCAGATGAACATCATGTGTGGGGCCGGAACTGCCGGAACACAGCTCGGAGAGAAAACAGAAAATGTAATTAGTTATTGATTAAGAGCACAGTGTTTATTAACAATCACTGATGCCATGTCAATCACTGATGCCAAGTGTAGCATGAGACCCCGGCAGCATTAGCTATAGCAGCATAGCAAGAAAGCTAGAAAGAGGAGAACTGGTAGGAAACACAGCCAAGAGGGATCACATGAGACATTGGCAACCCCACGAGAGGCAGAAGACAGCAACCCAATGTCTCTGATCACCATAAGACTCTTTGACTATGAACCCCCAGCTCTGCCCTTATTCTAAGGCAAGGATGCATGAGTCAAGATCACGAGGACCCAAGCCCAGTTCAGCCAGACCGCCCACTCGACACTCCCGGCAAGCGGACAAGGCAGGCAGGCCAGACATGACTCCAGACTCCGGCCCCAGTGACCCAAGCCATGCAACCTGGTCTAACTCTAGTCAAATCTAAATCTAGTCAAAGCCCCACTCAAAAGCCCCACTCATCATTCTGATTGTTCTGACTGTTCCTTGTGAGTTTGCAGATCTTGTTTTGTAGGTCACTTTGTTTTCTCTCCCTCACACGAGAGACTATTGTTAAGGTTAAATCTTCAACAAGTTCTGGTCCTATTGCTTTTAAACACGTCTTTTGTTCGTTGACATATTGGTTGTATTTCCTAAAACGGTTGTGGGCATCTGTGATCATCATGCATTTTCCTGTTTGTCGTGCTAATGTCCACGCGGACGGATTGTTGATAGGCTGTTGATGGTTATCAGGAGAACCATGAAACGCAAAACCTCCAACACACAATCCGAACAAACAACCACCAAAAGGATAACTCTACCATACATGCAAAACATCTCGGAGATGGCAGCGCGGTTATTACGTCAACGTGGAATCACAGTGGCACACAAACCAACCAAGATCATAAGGACCATGCTGTCAAAAGCAAAAGAACAACCAGTAAAAGAGGAAAGAACTGTCATCTATAAAATCCAATGCAGGGACTGTGAGAAAAACTACGTGGGCCAAACAGGAAGAAAATTATCGACCAGATTACATGAACATCAGTTAGCCACTAGAAGACACGATCCACTCTCCCTACTCTCAGTACACGAAGACCAAGAAGGTCTTCAAGTGGGACACAGCAGAGATCGTCACGGGAGCAAGAACGACGAAGAAAGAGAATTCCTTGAAGCTTGGTTTTCCACCAAAACGTCGATAAACAAACGCATTGACACTGATCCAATCTATCAACCCCTCAGGCTCCGGGAAATGAGAAGACAAAAACAACCAGGAACGCAGAACATTCCTCTCAACCAATCACAATCGCCCAATTCTGACCACAACTCAGAACATTCCCTTCAACCAATCACAATCTCCCAATTCAAACCACAACACAGACAATCATTTTCAACCAATCACATGTACTGCATGAAATATGCATTTCTTTATTTGTCATTTTCTTTATATAATCATAAGTTGAGTCATTCCATTTGCAATATATTATTAAGCCAAATTGCAATATATTGTCATGAAATTGTATACAGTCTCATCCGATATGCAATATATTATGAACCCACTTGCAATATATTGAAAATCATCCCGATTCCAATATGATAAATGAATGAAAAGAATACAGATTTTAGACGATATAAGTCATCCCATATGCAATATACAGTGGTGCTTGAAAGTTTGTGAACCCTTTAGAATTTTCTTTATTTCTGCATAAAGTATGACCCAAAATATCATCAGTTGTTCAAACAAGAACTAAAAGCAGATAACGAGAACCCAGTTAAACAAATAAGACAAAAATATTATACTTGGTAATTTATTTATCAAAGGAAATGATCCAATATTACATGAACCTTTGCTTTCAGTATCTGGTGTGACCCCCCTGTACAGCAATATCTGCAACTAAATGTTTCCTGTAACTGTTGATCAGTCCTGCACACCAGCTTGGAGGAATTTTAGCCCATTTCTCTGTACAGAACAGCTTCAACTCTGGGATGTTGTTGGGTTTCCTCACATTGATTGCTTGCTTCTGGTCCTTCCACAACATTTTGATTGGATTAAGGTCAGGACTTTGATTTGGCCATTCCAAAACAATAACTTTATTCTTTGCTAGTATGACTTGTGTGCTTAGAGTCGTTGTCTTGCTGCATGACCCACCTTCTCTTGAGATTCAGTTCATGGACAGATGTCCTGACATTTTCCTTTAGAATTCTCTGATATCATTCAGAATTCGTGGTTCCATCAATAATGTCAAGCCGTCCTGGCCCAGATGCAGCAAAACTGGCCCAAACCATGATACTACCACCACCATGTTTCACAGATGGGATAAGATGCTGGAATGCAGTGTTTTCCTTTTTTCCAAACATAACGCTTTTCTTTGAAACCAAAAAGTTCTATTTTGGTCTCATCCGTGCACAAAACATTCTTCCAATAGCCTTTCAGCTTGTCTTTGTGATCTTTAGCAATGTGCAAACAAGCAGCAATGTTCTTTTTGGAGAGCAGTGACTTTCTCCTTGCAACCCTGCTATGCACACCATTGTTGTTCAGTGTTCTTCTGATGCTGAACTCAAGAACATTAACATTAGCCAATGTGAGAGAGGCCTTCAGTTGAATAGAAGTTATCCTGGGGTCCTGTGTGACCTTGCCAACTATTACACGCCTTGCTCTTGGAGTGGTCTTTGTTGGTCGACCACTCCTGGGGAGGGTAACAATGGTCTTGAATTTCCTCCATTTGTACACAATATGTCTGACTGTGGATTTGTGGAGTACAAACGCTTTAGAGATGGTTTTGTAACCTTTTCCAGCCTGTTGAGCATCAACAACTCTTTTTCTGAGGTCTTCAGAAATCTCCTTTGTTCATGCCATGATATAGTTCCACAAACATGCGTTGTGAAGAGCAGACTTTGATAGATCATGCAGAGATGTTCCTAAAAGTGGGATTTATGTTGGGTACTGTGGCTATAATACATGCCAAAGTGTAATATTATACATAGATAGATACATGGATGGATAGATAGATAGATAGATAGATAGATAGACAGATAGACTTCAGCTTGATCCTCAGTATATTTATAGAGTGTGTTTCACTCATCAGAAACTACTTTTTATTTAATATTTGGGATGTTGGAGGATACATGTTTAAAGTTTTATAGGTGTGATGTCATATCTGCATAAGTGAGACAGCAATTAGTAGTTATTAGTCCTTCCAAAACGTAATCTGATTTTGAACTTTGTCCATATATGGTGTAAATAGTTATTTTAGAGAGTTATTAAACATATTTTGAGTATATTTTATTTAAGATATTTTAATAGCCAACATACCCAAGTAGCATACTGGCTAGCAAAATGTGTTAACACTCAATTTTGAATTAATGTCACTGTCACTGTCTGTTATGTATTTGTATCAAAGCACTACACCATACAGTAAGCTATAAATAATGCATTTAATACACATGTAATAGTATGTAAAGTTTTCACATGTAATCTATTTATACTAAGCATGATGTAAAAGTTTTATGTTATGTGTAATGATCCAGTTCGTGGTACTGGACGGGGCCGTAAACACGAGAGTCCAGGGACGCATCAGTCCGGAAACGCAACATTCGATAATCCAGCGGATGAGTAAGTAATCCACTGCAACAGCACAGGTAAACCAGCGAACTACACCATAAGGTTGGGAGACGTGAAATAATGCTAACACGACAGCGCTAGGGAGTACAAAACTTATAAAGAGCCCACCCCGGCTGTACGCGGTTAGGCAAAAATAAAAAATAACAAGGTCCAGGTGAGTCTGCGCCCATCTTGCTTCCGCAAGAGATTGTGGGCGATGTAGTTCAAATCGCCCACGGGTGAAAATGTTTGGTTCTGGCCATGGATAATGACAGTACCCCCCCAAGGAGTCCATCTATGAACTCCCAAAAAAGGCCCTCCCACCTGGGTCGGGAGGCTTCTGGCAACGCCTGACATGGGTGATTGGTGGGAGGCCAACCAGGCGGTCCAGGATAAAGGAGATCTCGGTTCATAGAAGGCCCCGGGAGTGGACGCAAGGGTGGTCATCCCCGGGACGGATGACCTTAGGAAGGGCCCCACTGGAACGAATGGCCTCTGGAAGGGTCCCACTGGAATGGACGGTCTGTAGGAAGCCCCCACTGGAACAAGGCTTCACTGGTGAAGTGACCTCTGGGAAGGCCTCACTGGAGCAGGTAACCTCTGGGAAGGCCTCAGGGCAACAGACATTCACTGGACAGGCCTCAGGATAACAGACAGCCTCTGGGAAGACCTCACTCAAACAGACGACCTCTGGGAATGCCTCACTAGAGCAGGCGGCCTCTGAGAAGGCCTCACTGCAGCAGGTGACCTCTGGGAAGGCCTCACTGCAGCAGGTCACCTCTGGGAAGGCCTCACTGGAGCAGGCGACCTCTGGGAAGGCCCCATTGTAACCGATGGCATCTAGGAAGGCACTGTTGCAGACACCCTCGGTGAAGGTACAGATGTTGAAGCCCTCGGTGTGGGCAATGGCGCTGATGCCCAAGGCACTAATGTCCGTGGTGCCAGGGTCAGTGCAATTGGCTCCGTTAAGAAGCAGACAGTCACGTCTAGTTCAGGTATGGAACTAGGCGATACATTGTACTCAGATACCAAGGCAAACGGTACTATTGGCTTGGTCACGGAGCTATTTTGCGCTGCTAACAGTTTAGAAGCAAAGCTAAGCAGTGCGATGGAAATCGATATGAAGCTAGGTGACACGTCTTGTTCAGGTATGGAACTGCACGACATGATGTGCTTAGACACAGAAACAAATGACACTTTGAACTCATGTATAGAGCTATCGTGATTTGGTATGAGTCAAGTCAAGTCAAGTCAGATTTATTTATATAGCGCTTTTTACAATGGAGCATTGTCTCAAAGCAACTTTACAAGTTTAGATTATCTCCTAATAACAAGTCCAATCCCAAATTGAGCAAGCCTAGGGCGACAGTGGCAAGGAATAACTCCCTAGTTGTAGGAAGAAACCTTGGGAGGACCAAGACTCAAAAAGGGACCCAACCTTCTTGGGCGGCGTAGATGATAAATCTAAGAGCAAAACTAAAGTCATGGAGTCAAAGTTAAAATGAAATGTGAAGTATGCACATCGACATTAAGTGGCTCGGATATGATGATAAATCTAAGAGCGAAACTAAAGTCATGGAGTCAAAGTTCGAATAAAATGTGAAGTTTGCACATCGACATTAAGTGGCCCGGGTATCACTGATGCCAAGTGTAGCATGAGACCCCGGCAGCATTAGCTATAGCAGCATAGCTAGAAAGAGGAGAACTGGTAGGAAACACAGCCAAGAGGGATCACATGAGACATTGGCAACCCCACGGGAGGCAGAAGACAGCAACCCGACGTCTCTGATCACCATAAGACTCTTTGACTATGAACCCCCAGCTCTGCCCTTATTCTAAGGCAAGGAGGACGAGTCAAGATCACGAGACCGAAGCCCAGTTCAGCCAGACCCAGCCCCACTCGGATCCAAGGCAGTCCGGCCAGACATGACTCCAGACTCCGGCCCCAGTGACCCAAGCCATGCATCCTGGTCTAAATCAAGTCAAAAGCCTGTGTAAATAGGTATGTCTTTAGCCTAGACTTAAAACTTTGGAGAGTGTCTGAATCTCGAACGAAAGTGGGAAGTTTATTCCATAGTTGGGGGGCCATGTATGAGAAAGCCTTTCCCCCGGCTGTGACTGTTTTAATTCTAGGAACTAAAAGAAGTCCTGCACCCTGCGAACGAAGTAGACGAGTTGGATTGTAAAACTCTAAGAGTTCACTCAGATAATGTGGGGCCAGGCCATGTAGAGCTTTATAAGTTATAAGAAGTATTTTGTAATCGATGCGGAATTTGACTGGTAGCCAGTGTAGTGATGATAGAACAGGAGTGATATGATAAAATTTTCTAGTTCGAGTTTGCACTCGGGCAGCTGCATTCTGAACTAAGTGAAGTTTATTTATAGATTTACTAGAGCATCCAGTAGTAAGGCGTTACAGTAATCCAACCTTGAGGTTATAAACGCATGAACAAGTTTTTCTGCATCATTAAAAGAGAGGATATTTCTAAGTTTAGCGAGTTGAGGCTACGGGGCACTATGAACTCTGATTCGGAACTAAGTGATGCATCCGACTCAGATTCGGGGGTAAGATGTGTGATGGGTTCAAGTATGAAACCAATTGGCACAGTGGACCTCTGTACTGGACGACTGTGCTCAGATATTGAGCTAATGTGTTCAAGTATGGGGCTACCGTGTTCAGACACAAAACTAAAGGGCATGGCAAGAGCTATACGGCACTAACGGCGCATCTACGAAGTTGCAATGTGTGCAAGGACAGGTTTAATGAATTCAGATACGAAGCTAACATGCTCTTATACGAAACTAAAAGTTGCAGTGGGCTCAGACACGGAGCCAGACAGTGCGTCAGACCTCTGTACTGAGCTGACCTGTTCAGATACAGAGCTAGTCAGAGCTACAAAGCTAGTCAATGGCTCAGGTACTGATTTATGGGTCGCTAATGGCTCCTCTACAGAGCCAAGAGGAGAGGCATACTTAGATACGGAGTTAGCATGCTCAAATACAGAGATAGCGTGCTCACATATAGGGCTACTGGGTGCTAATGGCTCATCTACGGAACTAACAGGAGCGGTGTGCTCATATACAGAGCCACGTGGCACTGACTAAGTTCAAAAAAAGGAACTAAGGGGCGTGGCTTATTCAGGTACAGATGACCTCCTCTGGGTCGTGGCAAGTGGAGGATCCTGTAGGTGATGAACAAGCTGAGGAGGGTACTGCGGGTTGGGGAACTTGGCTCCTGATTCCAGGCCCTGGCTGTGCTCCTGAACAGGTACCGGGTGAGGGCCAAGCTCTGCTCCGAGTACCTCCAAGAATGGGTCACAGATCCCTGACTCAAAGAGGGGCCATACTTCCACGGTCTACTGTAGCGCCTTGCCGGTCAGGTGCAGGACCACAATGCCAGCCGTGATGACTCTGAGCAGATGGGAAAAGCACTCAGATAAGTCCTGCACTGTTTCATAAACTGCCAGCACCAATTCAGATCCCCGCCAAACTGGTCCAGCTTGCACGGTTGGGACCTGGAACCCACCATCTGCATTTCTGGTGTTAGCATTCTGTAACTGTCTGGTTTGTGGTGCAAACAGAACACAGACGAGTGCAGGGTTCCAGTAAACACAAACAATTTATTAATCATAATAATAATAATAATAATAATAATAATATTACAGTCGTATGAAAAAGTTTGGGCACCCCTGATAATTTTCATGATTTTAGTTTATAAATCATTGGTTGTTCAGATCAGCAACTTGAGTTAAATATATCATATAGCAGATGAGCACAGTGATATTTGAGAAGTGAAATGAAGTTTATAGATTTACAGAAAGTGTGACAGTAATTATTCAAACAAAATAGGCAGGGCATAAATTTGGGCACCCCAACAGAAAAATGACATCAATATTTAGTAGATCTCCGTTTGTAGAAATAACAGCCGAAACGCTTCATACAGCTTCGTATGGATTTGGTTGAAGTGCTTGGACATTCTTCTTTAGAAAACATCTCCAGTTCAGTCAGGTTTGATGGTTTCCGGAGCATGGACAGCTCAACATTTGTCTAGGGACTGAGATGGCCAGTCCAGAATGTTGTACGGGTTCCTATGCAGAATGCCTTAGTAGATTTTGAGCGGGTTTTGGGTCGTTGCCTCGGTGCAACTTTGTCAATGAGTCTTGAAACATGTTCTCAAGAATTCTGGAGATATTAACGGAATATGCGATCTCAACTTTTAACAAGATTTCCATAGTACTTGGCTGGCCCACACAGTTCCCGCAGCCTGATGGAACCGCTACCAAATTTTACTGTGGGTAGCAAAGTTTGTCTTGGGATGTGTGCCGCTCCTTGTTATTCCAAATAACTCAATTTTAGTCATCAGTTAACACAGCACTTTATCCAAAAATGAAGCTGGATTGTCCAAAATGTGCTGTAGCACAACTCAAGTGACTGTGCGTGTCTTGCAGAAAAGGCTCTCTGCATACTCTCCAACAGCCTCTCCTTGTGCAAAGTGTGCGTATAGGTGAACGATGATTAGTGACACCATCTGCAAGCAAGATGAGTTGGAGGTTCTTTGAGGTGGTCTGTGGCTTGACTTGACTGTTCCACAACCTTCGCTCTGCCTATCTGAGTTCTTCTGGTCTGCCACTTCGGGAGTCCTTAACTAGAACTGGTGTCGTGGTCTTCATTGCGTCACTATGGTCCTCCACAGTGGAAATGACAGCTGAAATCTCTGAAGAGAGCTTTTCCTTTCCCTGAACAATGATGTGAAAAAAACTTTGTTTCAGGCCATTGAGAGTGTTGTGGGCTCCCATGTTGGCCACTCTCAGAGAAGATGGCCAAAGAGGAGAAAAACTTCCAATTGGCCCTTAAACAACTTTGTATAGTTGGCTCCTTGAGTATGTAGATTCAAGGGTCAGTGAGCTTACCAAAACAAATTTTGTGTTTCCAATAATTAGTGCTAAGGTATTTCAAATGGACAGGGTGGCCCAAATTTATGCACTTGGCCTAATTTTGTTCAATAATTACTGCACATTTCTGTACAAACCTAATAAAACCTATAAACTTAATTTCACTTCTCAAATATCACGGTGTTCATCTGTTATATGATATATTTACCTGAAATTGCTGAGCTGGACAACCAATGATTTATAAAGAAAAATCATGAAAATTATCAGGGGTGCCCAAACTTTTTCATACGACTGTATTATTATTATTATCATTAAAGATAACGATGAACAAAGGGCAACACAGTAAACTAAACAGGATGAAACTAAATCCACAAAGGCTAACAAAAAACTAAGCTAATGGAGAACAAAACAAAACAAGCGGTCAGAGCCGCAAAACAAGATGTACCTGACGGGGCCAGAAACACGAGAGTGCAGGGAAGCAACAGTCTGGAAACACATGTCAAAACAATTAATTATAAAAGACTAAAGTTAGAGAATTAAGAGTCGACTCCCTAAAAGTGCCAGAGTTTGCATCACTGCTTCTGAACTTCCCATTATCTGAGAAGCACACACAGACCTGACGGAGTACTTTTCTCTGCTTTTGGCTGTTTAAGTAAAATGATTACATGTATAATGACTTTAATGTTAAAAACTAGATAGAATGTTCAGCATAATGTTAAAAATGATACTCAAAACATCCAGGGCTTGTGCTCCGGTAAAATGACCAGGCCATGCTACTGCTGCTGCTGCTGCTGCTGTGAATGTTTTGTCTGTTGTTTTTATAACATCATGTCAAAAAAAAAAAGAAAAAAAAAAGCGCATTACAATGAGTCATGCGTGTTTATATTGCCTACAGGTTAATTTGAATGTACAAATTCAATTGTTTTGAACATAAATAAATACATACATACTACATACATACATAAATGTACATGTTTTAACCTCTCATTATTGTTATTGCATGTACTATGCCCACAATGAGCTGAGTTGAGGCTCATCACACACTGCACAGTGCATGTAGCCCGGAGAGCGGAGCAGAGCACAGCAGCTGGAGCCTGTTACTGTCAGTGAATGGATGCCATTCATAACTGTTCTGTATCTATGTGGAACGCTCTGCAAAGTCTGTGCACCTGTCACAAAATGTCCCTATATATACACATTAATAATTAATAATTTCCTACAACCAACGCTGATTACGAACTATGTATTGAACTATATAACTGTATGTTTAATGATTATACACTAATTATTAAATATTTCTATTAATTAATTCTTAGCTGAAATCACTCACAGAGCAGGGGATTGAATACTATTGATATAGCACAACAATGTATGATTGTGTCTTATTACTGAAACAAAAGGCGCTAAAAGCTTAAAAGCACATTTCATGACAGCCAGCGAGATGTTTTACTTGACAATAAAATTCGTCATGTATATGAAATTAAACAGGTTTATATATTTTTTTCAGCTTCAGCAGACGGTGATAAGTGATTGCAAGTCTTCCATCATGTCTTCATCATGTTTCTTCTTTTAAGAACAAACATGATGATAAAGCTCAGATAAACCAAAGGTAGTCTTCACAGGCTACCGATGTACATATCGGCTGCATTTTAAACAGGTTCATAAACCTTAACACAGTTTAGACTTACCTACCCAGAGGAAAGAAATTGTCAAAAATAAGATCTTGTGTTTGTCTCCTTTACTTCTCCTATACATAATTAAGACATGTTTGAGATCAATGTGAGAGTTAAGCTTTTTTCTCCTATTTCTGAAATTTGTCTCCTGAGAAACAACGCTTGAATTTTCTAAATATAATTTCTTAAATTCTTAAGTTTATCTTAAGTTCATCTCACCTCAGATTCATCTAATCATGCAAAACATCAGAAACATTTGAGATCTTAAATCAAACTTATAGTTGACTCACAGAAGACTTAATTGTTTTGTATCTCATCAAAGACTTATGATACTATTTACATAAGAAACATTTAAGATCTCATAATTGGCTTTTTAGGTCTCTTCTAACAAGTCAAAGTTTATCTTATTGTTGACTCATAACAAGAAAAGAAACAGCGAATGCCCAATTTTCTGAATATACCTTGATAAACTTATCTGTCATTAATAATACTCAAATCTATTTATTCTGAGAAAGTAATTCTAAATAAAATCACAATTCAAATCTCCATATGTGTATGTTAAGGTACACAAGTTTATTTTCTGCACAATTTACTTTTACTTAGTGTCACAGGCCACGCTGGCTCCCGTCCTTTGGACAATAGGGGTCAGCGTTGCTCCTGTTTTCAGTTCGGGATGCGCATTTCTGATTACACGCGTTCCCGTCTAATTATGATCTCATTAGAGTGGCAGCACCTGCTCGCTCAGGTATATAAGACACTCCTGAAGTCTAGCAGGTTGCTGCTGCATTCCTTGCCTCAGCCGCCTCGTGGTGTTTGCTAGGGAAAAGTGGGTAACTGACGAATGGCAAGATCGCCCAGTACATTGTACGGACCGGGAGGTTCGGAGGTAAGGTAGGATTTAGATTGATTAGTGTGTGTAGGGTCAGAATTATTAATCGTCCCGGTATCCTATCCTCCGCCTCTCCGTCGAGCCCCAAACGCGGCTTCTTGGCTCACTCCGTTGAGGCAGTGAGTCCCCCCGCGCTCTCCCTCACCGCTCAAGCCCCGTCGGCCGTCTCGGTTCCCCTCTCTCTACGCGATTGGGGAATTTATCTATATTTAATTTATCTGCTTCAGCAGTTTTAATGCGCTGTGGCACGTTTCCGCGCCTATGGGGAACTATTTCCACGGTGTCTTTAGTTTGTTTATTTATTTGTTTTATCCATTTATTAGTTGCGTTACGTCATCGCTCTCTCTCCCTTCTTGACCGAGCTGCACGCTCGGCGCAGCCTGAGTGAGAGAGCGATCGCCTGCTCCCAATTGACTTGGAGCTTTATATATCTGTGTTTCAGTAGTTTATGCGCTGTGGCACGATTCAGCGCTTAAATAGGAACTACTTCCCCTGTGTTTTGGTGTGTTTTTATTTATTTGTTTATTTAGTTTGCATTACCTCGCCGCTCCCCTCCCTCATTGAGCAAGCTGGCACGCTCGGCGCAGCCCTGAGTGAGAGAGGGATCGCCTGCCTCCGTTGACTTGGAGCTTCATATAGCCTGTTTCAGTAGTTTTAATGCGCTGTGGCAACGATTCAGCGCTTACGGGAACTATTTCCCTGTGTCTTTAGTTTTTGTTATTTATTTGTTTTTATCCACGTTTTCATAAGCATCCTTTTTTGAGTCCCGTTGCCTAACGGCGCTTCAGTTGGGTCCTTATAACTTTCCTAGTCTGGTATGGCTTTTCGCATCTCGTGGTGATGCTGTTAAGCCAGTGAGTCACCAACACTGCAGCCTGGGTTCGATCCTCAGCCACCCAGACTCAGGTTGGTTAGTTTCTTTTCCTTTTCTTTTGTTCATCTTTTGGTTATAACTACCATCTGGAGCTAACTGCACTTGGGTCCCAAAAAACCCTTATTTCTTTATTTCTAACGGTGCGCCCCCTGGGCCCCCCGTGACACTTAGAGGTGTAGAAAAGGCAACAACAAAAGTATCCAAAGACTGAAAAACTAAATACAATTTCAAATATTTGCTTCCATGTTCTATCAGAGCCAATTTTATTCTGTTGCTCTTCATGCTTGTCTTTTCACCTTATTTGGATGTCCTGTGTACTGCCTGTTTGTTGCCATTATTTCTGTCGTCTTTTTTTTTCTTTCTTTCTTTTCTTTTTTACCTTGCTTATTTGTCTTGCATATAACTTGTCTGTCACAATAATTTTGTCTATATGCTGTTATTTTTGTAATTAAAAATAAAATTATTCTATTTATAAATCAAAACTGTGAAGAGTAGTTCAAAACGGCTTAAACCATTGAAGTCCACAGAAGGAACTGCAAGCTTTAAACCTAATAGCCCCAACTAAAGACAACAAGGAGCATCTGACACAATGCCCTCTGTTTGGCTATAGGTTAGAACCATCTCATTAGCATACTGTGGTAACAAACATGGCGGATACTACGGCTGCTGTGGGAAAGCAATTTTCTTAGTTACTGGTATTTAAATACTTCATATACTCACCTAAACAGGATTGGTAAACATTCTGTTTTAAACATGTACATAGTTTACGATAAAGGACTTAACTTTCGGTTAACTTCTTTGAAGTTTGCGCACGTTTTTGAACTCCAGCGCGCATGAGCTTAGTTAAAGGTCCGGGTGAGAGAGAGATGCTGAGCCACAGTGTGAGTTACTGCTGCCGCAGATCTTCATTCTCCTCCCGGAGGCTGCTGTTCTGTTGCTGGAATCATAATTTGGTAAGTATTTTTGAAGTTATTATTGTTATTTTAACATGTTAATTAGTTTTTGTGATAATAAAAACTTTATTGTAGTTTTCAGACCGAATGCTATGCTAGTTTCTGTTGAACTTTGTCAGAGTTTCCTTTGCCCATAATTTGGATTGTAGAGCAGCTCCAAAAGAGAAATGTTAAGTACGGTAATGTATGTTACATTTACATACAGTGCCTTGCAAAAGTATTCGGCCCCCTTGAACTTTTCAACCTTTTGCCACATTTCAGGCTTTAAACATAAAGATATTAAATTGTAATTTTTTGTGAAGAATCAACAAGTGGGACACAATCGTGAAGTGGAACGTAATTTATTTGTTATTTTAAACTTTTTTTTAAAAATAAAAAACTGAAAAGTGGGGCGTGCAAAATTATTCGGCCCCCTTGCGTTAATACTTTGTAGCTCCATCTTTTGCTGCGATTACAGCTGCAAGTCGCTTCTGATATGTCTCTATCAGTTTTGCACATCGAGAGGATGAAATTTTTGCCCATTCTTCCTTGCAAAACAGCTCGAGCTCAGTAAGGTTGGATGGAGAGCGTTTGTGAACAGCAGTTTTCACCTCTTTCCACAGATTCTCGATTGGATTCAGGTCTGGACTTTGACTTGGCCATTCTAACACCTGGATACGTTTATTTGTGAACCACTCCATTGTAGATTTTGCTTTATGTTTTGGATCATTGTCTTGTTGGAAGATAAATCTCCGTCCCAGTCTCAGGTCTTTTGCAGACTCCAACAGGTTTTATTCCAGAATGGTCCTGTATTTGGCTCCATCCATCTTCCCATCAATTTTAACCATCTTCCCTGTCCCTGTTGAAGAAAAGTAGGTCGAAACCGTGATGCTGCCACCACCATGTTTTGACAGTGGGGATGGTGTGTTTCAGGGTGATGAGCCTCGGTTGCTTTTACGCCAAACATAAATGTTTTGCATTGTGGCCAAAAAGTTTGTTGACCAGAGCACTTTCCTTCCACATGTTGTTGGTGTGTCTCCAGGTGGTTTGTGGCAAAACGTTTTTATGGATATCTTTGAGAAATGGTTTTCCTTCCTGCCACTCTTCCATAAAGGCCAGATTGTGCAGTGTACGACTGATTGTTGTCCTACGGACAGAGTCTCCCAACCTCAGCTGTAGATCTCTGCAGTTCATCCAGAGTGATCATAGGCCTCTTGGCTGCATCTCTGATCAGTGTGTTCTCCTTGTTTGAGCTGAAGTTTAGAGGGACGACCGGGTTCCTTGGTAGATTTTGCAGTGGTCTGATACTCCTTCCATTTCAATATGATTGCTTTCACAGTGTTCCTGGAGAGATGTTTAAAGCTTGGGAAATCTTTTTGTTTCCAAAATCCGGCTTTAAACTTCTCCACGACAGGTATCTCGGACCTGCCTGGTGTGTTCCTTGGTCTTCATGATGCCTCTCTCGCACTTTAAACAGAACTCTGAGACTATCACAGAGCATGTCAAGTCAAGTCAAGTCAAGTCAGATTTATTTAGTTTAGATTATTTCCTAATAACTAGTCCAAATCCCAAATGGAGCAAGCCTAGGGGCCACAGTGGCAAGGGAAAAACTCCCTGAGTTATAGGAACAAACCTTAAGAGGACCAAGACTCAAAAAGGGACCCAACCTCCTTAGGCGGCGTAGATTGATAAATCTAAGAGCGAAAACTAAATTCATGGAGTCAAAGTTTCGAATAAAATGTGAAGTATTGCACATTGACATTAAGTGACCCCGGGTTATGGATGGGGCTGGAGCTGATGACGGAAGCAGCTTGACTGGAGCTACAGCAGATGAACATCATGTGTGGGGCTGGAACTGCCGGAACACAGCTCGGAGAGAAAACAGAAAATGTAATTAGTTATTGATTAAGAGCACAGTGTCTATTAACAATCACTGATGCCATGTCAATCACTGATGCCAAGTGTAGCATGAGACCCCGGCAGCATTAGCTATAGCAGCATAGCTAGAAAGAGGAGAACTGGTAGGTACACAGCCAAGATGGGATCACATGAGACATTGGCAACCCCACGGGAGGCAGAAGACAGCAACCCAACGTCTCTGATCACCATAAGACTCTTGACTATGAACCCCCAGCTCTGCCCTTATCTCAGAAGGCAAGGATGCATGAGTCAAGATCACGAGGGACCGAAGCCCAGTTTTCAGCCAGACCGCCCACTCGACACTCCCTGGCTAATAGACAAGGCAAGGCCGGCCAAACATGGCTCCAGGACTTTGGCCCCAGTTACCAAGCCATGCATCCTGGTCTAAATCTAGTCAAAAGCCTGTTATGTAAATAGGTATCCTTGTAGCCTAGACTTAAAACTTTGGAGAGTGTCTGTCTGAATCTCGAACGAAAAGTGGTAAAGTTTATTCCATAGTTGGGGGGGCATGTAATGTATGAGAAAGCCTTTCCCCTTGCTGTGGACTTTTTTAAAATTCTAGGAACTAAAAGAATTCCTGCACCCTGTGAACGAAGTAGACGAGTTGGATTGTAAACAACTCTAAGAGTTCACTCGATAATGTGGGGCCAGGCCATGTAGAGCTTTATAAGTTATTAGAAGTATTTTGTAATCAATGCGGAAATTGACTGGTAACCAGTGCAGTGAAATGATAGAACAGGAGTGATATGATCAAAAATTTCTAGTTCGAGTTAGCACTCGGGCAGCTGCGTTCTGAACTAACTGAAGTTTATTTATAGATTTACTAGAGCATCCAGTAAGTAAGGCGTTACAGTAATCCAACCTTGAGGTTATAAACGCATGAACAAGTTTTTCTGCATCATTAAAAGAGAGGATACTTCTAAGTTTAGCGATATTACGTAATTGAAAGAAAGCAATTCGAGTGATGCTGATAATATGCGCATCAAAGGAGAGATCTGAATCAAATGTGACCCCTAAGTTTTTTACAGACGGACTGGGCAATACTGGACAGCCATCTAGATTTAGGATAGATTTAGCCAACCTGTCTCTCACAGCCTTGGGTCCCACGAACTGATCAGTGCGGATAGTTCAGTATTAGTAATTGGGGTAAAAGATTCTAATCTTGATTTACAGCTCATTAAACAGATGTGTTCACTAGTGCTGCATCTGGAAGGTTGCTGAACAGTTTGGTGATGTGATGAGCATTGAGATTTATGCCTAATGTTTTCTATCTTATCATTAAAGAAATTCATGAAATCATTACTATTAAAATTACACAGAAGGGGAGAGTCACTTTCTGTGGGGTTTTTGTTAATTTGGAGACTGTATTAAGGCGAAATCTTGGATTATTCTTATTTTTCTGTATGATTGAAGATTGTCCAGGGTTGAGCGAAGCACACATTCTAATTGGTCATTTACACACTCAAGATGATTGATCTCTGTAGGTGTATTAAATTTCAAGTCTGGTAGGTTTTTAATAAACGCAGCTGGAGTAGCAGATGTGATAGTGCGCTTGGTGTGACAGTGGCTTGGGCGACAGTGGCAAAGAAAAACTCCCTGAGTGTTACAGGAAGAAACTTTGGGAGGACCAAGACTCAAAAAGGGACCCAACCTCCTTGGGCGGCGTAGATGATAAATCTAAGAACGAAACTAAAGTCATGGAGTCATAGTTTGAATAAAATGTGAAGTATGCACATCGGCATTAAGTGGCCTGGGTATGATGGGGCTGGAGCTGATGACGGAAGCAGCTTGAGTTAAGCTTCAGCGGATGAACATCATGTGTGGGGCTGGAACTGGTACCGGAACACAGCTCGGAGAGAAAACAGAAAATGTAATTAGTTATTGATTAAGAGCACAGTGTCTATTAACAATCACTGATGCTTTGTGTAGCATGAGACCCCAGCAGCATTAGCTATAGAAGCATAGCTAGAAAGAGGAGAACTAGTAGGTAACACAGCCAAGAAGGGATCACATGAGACATCAATAACCCCACGGGAGGCAGAAGACAGCAACCCAATGTCTCTGATCACCATAAGACTGTTTGACTATGAACCCCCAGCTCTCCCCTTAGTCTAAGGCAAGGATGCACGAGTCAAGATCAAGAAGACCAAAGCCCAGTTCAGCCAAACCACCCACTCGACACTCCCGGCTAACAGACAAGGCAGGCCATCCAGACATGACTCCAGACTTCGAACTAAAGTGGGAAGTTTATTCCATAGTTGGGGGGCCATGTATGAGAAAGCCTTTCCCCTTGCTGTGACTTTTTTCATTCTAGGAACTAAAAGAAGTCCTGTACCCTGCGAATGAAGTAGACGAGTTGGATTGTAAAACTCTAAGAGTTCACTCAGATAATGTGGGGCCAGGCCATGTAGAGCTTTACAAGTTATAAGAAGTATTTTGTAATCGATGCGGAATTTGACTGGAAACCAGTGTAGTGATGATAGAACAGGAGTGATATGATCAAATTTTCTAGTTCGAGTTAGCACTCGGGCAGCTGCATTCTGAACTAACTGAAGTTTATTTATAGATTTACTAGAGCATCCAGTAAGTAAGGCATTACGGTAATCCAACCTTGAGGTTATCAACAAGTTTCTCTGCATCATTAAGAGAGAGGATACTTCTAAGTTTAGCGATATTACGTAATTGAAAGAAAGCAATTCGAGTGATGCTGTTAATGTGAGCATCAAAGGAGAGATCTCAACCAAATGTGACCCCTAAGTTTTTTACTGGGCTACTGGACAGCCATCTAGATGTAGGATAGATGTTGCCAACCTGTCTCTCACAGCCTTGGGTCCCACTAATAGAACCTCAGTTTTATCTGAGTTAAGTAACAGAAAATAAAAAAACATCCAATCTTTTATTTCCTTTACACAGTCCTCAGTTTTGTTGATTGTAAGGCTGTCATTAGGTTTGGCTGATATGTACAGCTTTTTATCATCTACGTAGCAGTGGAAACTAATGCCATGTTTACGAATAACTGAGCCTAGTGGCAGCATGTACAGAGAGAATAAAAGCGGGCCAAGCACTGACCCCTGAGGCACACCATATGTCACTTTTGAGAGCTTAGACCTTAGATTATTTATATGCACAAACTGGTACCGGTCGGTTAAGCAGGATTTAAACCAAGAAATTGCTAATCCCTTAATACCTACAGTATTTTCTAGTCTGTTTAGTAAAACATCATGATCTATAGTGTCAAATGCTGCACTTAAATCTAACAGAACAAGAAAAGAAACACATCCCTTATCTGAGGACATCAACACGTCATTAGTACCCTAATTAATGCTGTTTCAGTACTATGATGGGGCCTGAAGCCAGACTGAAATGTTTCAGAAATTTCATTCCTTTGGAGATAACTTCAGAGCTGCTCATAGACGGCTTTTTCTAAGATTTTGGACAGAAACGGTAGATTTGAAATTGGTCTATAATTAGATATTACACAAGGGTCAAGATTGGCTTTTTTAATCAGTGGTTTGATAACGGCAGACTTAAAGGATTTGGGCACATAACCAAAGGTAAGGGATGAATTTAAAATAATTAACACTGGCTCTATAATACTAGGTATTACTTGTTTGAGTAAACGTGTAGGAATTGGATCTAATAAACATCTTGATGACTTAGACGACCTGAAGAAAAGACTGTAGTGTTGATGTACAGCTAATTAAACAGATGTGTTCACTAGTACTGCATCTGGAAGGTTGCTGAATAGTTTGGTGATGTGATGAGCATCGAGTTTGATACCTAATGTTTTCTGTCTTATCATTAAAGAAAGTCATGAAATCGTTACTGTTAAAATTACACAGAACGGGAGAATCACTTTCTGTAGGGTTTTTTGTTCATTTGGAGACTGTATTAAAGAGAAACCTTGGATTATTCTTATTTTTCTGTATGATTGAGAAGTATGCAGCTTTAGCTTTAGTAAGGGCATGCTTATACTCTGTCGTGCTGTCCCTCCAAGCAAACTTTAACACCTCCAATTTACTATGTCTCCACTTGCGCTGTAGATGCCGTGTTCTTTGCTTTAAGGTACGGGTGTGGTCAATATACCATGGTGCTAGCCTTTTTTCCCTAATGCGCTTGACCCTAGCAGAAGCAATCGTGTCCAGAGTTGAGCGAAGCACACATTCTAATTGGTCATTTAAGTCAAGTCAAGTCAAGTCAAGTCAGATTTATTTATATAGCGCTTTTTACAATGGAGCATTGTCTCAAAGCAACTTTACAAGTTTAGATTATCTCCTAATAACTACGTCCAATCCCAAATTGAGCAAGCCTAGGGTGACAGTGGCAAGGAAAAACTCCCTAGTTCTAGGAAGAAACCTTGGGAGGACCAAGACTCAAAAAGGATCCTGAAACTCGAATCACTTTGCGGGAAAACATCAAGGTTATCTATATTGATACCTAATGTTAATATTAGATCTAAAGTATGATTACAGCGGTGGGTTGGTCCCATCACATTCTGAGTGATACCCATGGATTCTAAGATGGACTCGAAAGCAATTTTAAGTGGATCTTGCTCATTGTCAAAGTGAGTATTGAAATCACCTACAATTAAAGCCTTATCTGTTGACAGTAGTAAGCTGGAAAGAAAGTTAGCAAATTCCTGAAGAAATTCTGAATAGGGATCTGGAGGGCGGTAAATAGTAATAAGCTGAAAACAGTGTGGTTTTGACTTCCATAAGGATGGATCAGTCACATTAAGAATCAGTATTTCAAAAGAATTAGTAATGGGATTGTAATGGGATTTGTCTTTTGTCTTTGTCAAAAATTGTGGCTATGTCTCCCCCCCCCCCGACCATTAGGACAAGGGCGATTAGCATGACTGTATCCAGGAGTTGAGGCTTCATTTAAGGCTGAATATTCATCAGGTCTAATCCAAGTCTCAGTGAGACAGAGAGCGTGTAAGCGTTTATCAGTGATCATTTCATTTACAATCACTGCTTTGTTTGTAAGTGATCTAATGTTAAGTAATCCTAGCTTTAGTCTAATGTTGTTATTTCTTTGGCTTTTCTGTGTTTATACAAATGAGGTTATTAAAACAGACTTTTTGAGAGCGTTTACATTTAGGGCAGATGCGGGTAACAGACACAGTTTCAGTAATATGGGTTCTGGGTGACGGTGCATGGCTACCAGCAGACAGTTGGTTAAGCTGGTCTGTCTGCTGCCTGACCCCTGCTCTGGATAGTCAGCCCCTAACCAATCGGGATATAAGACTATGGGCAATGTTGCAGGAGATGAGAGCAGCACCCTCCCGAGTGGGATGGACACCGTCCCATCTTAAAAGGCCAGGCTTACCCTCAAAGGCTGTCCAGTTGTCTATATAGCCCACGTTGTTTTCAGAGCACCACTTGGACAGCCAGCAGTTCAGCGACCGTAACCTGCTGTAGGCTTGGTCACCTCGCCGCATTGGGATGGGGCCAGAGCACACTACAGCATCGGAACATCGCCTTCGCCACGCTAACCACCTCTACAAAATTAGCCTTAGTAACCTCTGACTGACGAAGGCGTAATATCATTAGCCCCTACATGAATAACTAATCCTAGAGAATCTGCGGCTCTCGAGTTCACTAAGACTCGTTACATGTCCGGCACTCTGGCTCCGGGGATACAGAGAACTCTAAGCTGCTGGTGTCCCCTAAAAGGGGTAGCAAGTTTCACGTGTCGTAAAATAGAGTCACCTATGACCAGAGCTCATTTCAACAGTCTGCTCAGTGGGTGTTTCACTGAGGAGGGTAAACCTGTTGGACACGTGAACAGGTAAAGACTGGTGCTCTCGTGGACTAGCCTTACGACTACGTTGCCGAACCGTCACCCACTTGTCCTGCTGCGAGGGCTCTGCCGGGGTGGGGGCTCTAACTTCTCATTTGGCATCCAGATCTGCTAAGCTAGGAGCTGAGCTAGCCTTCTCTAATGTCTGGATGTGCGCCTCTAAAACTACAATCTTCTCCGTCAGACTGGCTACAAGCCTACACCTATCACAAATAAAATTTAAACTAATGACGGAGGAAGAATAGCTAAACATGCCACACTCAGCACAGGGAACAAGCACAGCAGAAGCCATGTTAGTACAATTAATGATTTTAAGGTACTTAGCTTCGAGTGTTGTGGGGTGCCGAGTGAAGATATGGTTCAGCTGCAGCCGATGGTCCAATGCAATGCTCGATTAAAGCGTTAATGGAAAGTTAATACAAAACGTCACAAAAAACTAAGTCTCAGAAAAAAAGAAGGTGGGAAAAGGCTGTAAAAAAGTTATTAAAACACACACTACTGAAAAAGAAGACGCAACTCTGGTAATTAGCTAATGGCTAATTACTGCAAACACAAGCCGGTATACCTGTAAAGTTACTAAATAATGATTAGCGGCAAAAAATGTAATCCACCGGTACGAGAATAAAATGATTAAGATGTTGTAAAAAAGTACTTTATATACGATTATTTACAATACAGATGCGATCGGTAACTAAAATAGTTCAAACGTAATAAACTGCTAACAGCTACAAAACAGCGTGCGTCCTGTGTGCAATCGGGGAAAATGGGTCTGGGTTGCCAGATCCTTGCAATCCTCGCGTCAGCGTTCTCTCAGGAAATAAACATCAATTCTGTATTATGATTAATACGACCTTTATTAGATGTTTGCACCATAGTCCGTATTGTGCTAAAGTTTTAGACAGGTGTGGAAAAATGCTGCAGAGTACTAATGCTTTCAAACATGGAAGTGTTAATGGTTTATTTTTTTCAGTTAACAACATGCAAAGTGAATGAACAAAAGAGAAATCTAAATAAAATCAGTATTTGGTTTAACCACTCTTTGCCTTCAGTTCCTCTAAGTACACACGCACACAGTTTCTGAAGGAACTTGGCAAGGAGGTTGTTCCAGACATCCTGGAGAACTAACCACAGATTCTCTGTGGATGTAGGGTTGCTCACATCCTTCGGTCTCTTCATGAACTTCCAGACAGACTAGATGATGTTGGGATCAGAGCTCCGGTGTGTTTATATTCTCACTTCCAAGACTCCTTGTTCTTCTTTACGCTGAAGATATTTCTTGGTGATATTGGCTGTATGTTTGGGGTTGTTGCTTTTTGCCCACGAAGACCACTTCTGGCCAGACTTCTCAGAACAGTCAATGGGTGTGTCAGTGCCCCACTGGTTTCTGCCACTTCTTTGCTGTTGGCACTGCTGGACATCTTCCAGTTTTTAAGGGAAGTAAGCATGAGGTGTCTGACCACTGCGTCTACGGTCCCCAGCATTGCCCATTTCTTTGTGCTTTTTCAAATGAGCTTGAACCCCCAGTCTACTTTGAAATCCTTGCCTGACAGAGACCTTGCTGATGCAGTATACCTTGTGTCTTGTTACTGTGCTCAGACTTTCCATGGTTGTATGTCCTGTGACACAAAACTGTCTCCCCACAACCTTACCTTTGAAGCAGAGTTTGGCTGTTCCTCACCCAGATTTATGCCTCATACACAGCTGCTTCTTTTTCAGTTAATGGCTGTGTTGAAAATGATAATTATTATCAAAAGTTTGGTATAATTGGTTGATCATACACCTGACTATAATCCAACAAAATCCCAGACTGTGTGAGTGTACCAAGAAGAATTTATATTGTTTTGAAGGCATAGGGTGGTCACATTGAGTATTGATTTGCTTTAGATTTCTCTTGTTCATTCACTTCACATTTTGGTAATTGACACAAATAAACTATTAACACTTCTATTGTGAAACCGTTCTTACTTTGCAGCATTTTATTTCACACCTGCCTAATGCTTTAGCATAGTACTATACATCAATTTTTTTTTTTTCAAAGAAATTCTAAAATGCAAAGTTATTACAAATAGATATACATTGTTTTGGTCTTAATATTTTTATTTCTAGAAGTAAGTCAAGGCTTTGTGATACTTTACTTCCAGACTAAATGAATATAAATATTAAGTAACATCCTTGTTTATTTCTGTGTAGATTATGTTTTGTGATCTTTCACACTTGTCAGTATGGAAAGCGGTTGAGGTGGGGAATTTGAAAAGGCCTTCATTAACAAAAGTCGTCATCATGCCAGACTGACCGTCGAGACATAGGTGAACAGACACCTTGCCAGCCTCCTTCCTAAAATGATGAAATGACACTAGGTTTACCTTTGATTGTTTGAACACGGCTGTGCTGGACTTTGAATTTGAGACCTGAACTGAACACACACGCCAAACATTTGTTTGTTTTTAAGGGGGAATGTAGAAAAAGTGCATAATTACAGTGGTGCTTGAAAGTTTGTAAGCTCTTTAGAATTTTCTATATTTCTGCATAAATATGACCTAAAACATCATCAGATTTTCCCACAAGTCCTAAAAGTAGATAAAGAGAACCCAGTTAAACAGATGAGACAAAAATATTATACTTGTTCATTTATTTATTGAGGAAAATGATCCAATATTACATATTAGTGAGTGGCAAAAGTATGTGAACCTCTAGGATTAGCAGTTCAGTTGAAGGTGAGATTAGAGTCAGGTGTTTGCAATCAATGGGTTGACAATCAGGTGTGAGTGGGGACCCTGTTTTATTTAAGAACAGGGATCTACCAAATTCTGCTCTTAACAACACATTTGTGGAAGTGAATCATGGCACAAACAAAGAAGATTTCTGAGGAGCTCAGAAAAAGAGATGGTTGTGCTCATCAGGCTGGAGAAGGTTACAAAACCATCTCTAAAGAGTTTGGACTCCACCAATCTGCAGTCAGACATATTGTGTGCAAATGGAGGAAATTCAAGACCATTGTTACACTCCTCAGGAGTGGTCGATCAACAAAGATCACTCCAAGAGCAAGGTGTGTAGTAGTTGGAGAGGTCAAACAGGACCCCAAGGCAGCTTCTAAGCAACTGAAGGCCTCTCTCACATTGGCTAATGTTAATGTTCATGAGTCCGCCATCAGAAGAACACTGAACAACAATGGTGTGCATGGCAGGGTTGCAAGGAGAAAGCCACTGCTCTCCAAAAAGAACATTGCTGCTCGTCTGCAGTTTGCTAAAGATCACGTTGACAAGCCAGAATCTATTGGCAGAAAGTACAGCTTTTGGATTAAGCGTAATGTTTGGAGAAAGGAAAACTCTGCATTCAAGCATAAGAACCTTATCCCATCTGTGAAATATAGTGGTGGTAGTATCGTGGCTTGGGCCTGTTTTGCTGCATCTGGGCCAGGATGGCTTGCCATCATTGATGGAACAATGAAACCTGAATTATATCAGAGAATTTTAAAGGAAAATGTCAGGACATCTGTCCATGAACTGAATCTCAAGAGAGGGTGAGTCATGCAGCAAGACAACGACCCTAAGCACACAAGCCGTTCTACCAAAGAATGGTTAAAGGAGAATAAAGGTAATGTTTTAAAATGGCCAAGTCAAAGTCCTGACCTTAATCCAATGGAAATGTTGTGGAAGGACCTGAAGCAAGCAGTTAATGTGAGGAAATCCACCAAGATCCCAGAGTTGAAGCTGTTCTGTACGGAGGAATGGGCTAAAATTCCTCCAAGCCAGTGTGCAGGACTGATCAACAGTTACAGGAAACGTTTAGTTGCAGTCATTGCTGCACAGGGGGGTCACACCAGATACTGAAAGCAAAGGTTCACATACTTTTGCCACTCACTTATATGTAATATTGGATCATTTTCCTCAATACATAAATGAGCAAGTATAATATTTGTCACATTAGATTACCTGGGTTTTCTTTATCTACTTTTAGGACTTGTGTGAAAATCTGATGATGTTTTAGGTCATATTTATGCCGCAATATAGAAAATTCTAAAGGGTTCACAAACTTTCAAGCACCATTGTAAATGGTTGAGTTAGTTAGTCATTAAGAGTGCTTTGGAGTGAAACACTCCATTCTAGAGAAACTTACTAAGTCAGAATTGTTCACGATGGTGAGAGGAACCAGATGAAGTAGGGCAAAAAGTATTTAACCAGCCACGGATTGTGCAAGTTCTCCTGCTTAGAAAGATGAGAGAGGTCTGTAATTTTTTATCACAGGTACACTTCAACTATGAGAGACAAAATGCGAAAAAAAATTCCAAGAAATCACATTGTAGGATTTTTTAAGAATTTAATTGTAAATTATGGTGGAAAATAAGTATTTGGTCACCTACAAACAAACAAGATTTCTGGCTCTCACAGACCTGTAACTTCTTCTTTAAGAAGCTCTTCTGTCCTCCACTCATTACCTGTATTAATGGCACCTGTTTGACCTCGTTATCTGTATAAAAGACACCTGTCCACAGTCTCAAACAGTCAGACTCCAAACTCAACCATGACCAAGACCAAAGAACTGTCGAAGGACACCAGGAAGTAAATTGTAGAGCTGCTCCAGGCTGGGAAGAGTGAATCTACAATAGGCAAGCAGTATGGTGTGAATAAATCAACTGTGAGAGCAATTGTAAGACATACAAGACCAAGGATAATCTCCATCGATCTGGGGCCCCATGCAAGACCTGGGGTCAAAATGATTATGAGAACGGTGAGCAAAAATCCCAGAACTACACGGAGGGACCTGACGAATGACCTGCAGAGAGCTGGGACCAAAGTAACAAAGGCTACCATCAGTAACACAAAGAACTGCATATAAAAGTTGTGGAGGGAGTTGAAAGTCTGTGTTACCCAAAAACATCACTGCTCTAGAGGAGATCTGCATGGAGGAATGTGCTAAAATACCAGCTACAGTGTGTGCAAACCTGGTGAAGACTTACAGGAAATGTTTGTCCTCTGTCATTGCCAAAAAAGGTTATGTTACAAAGTATTGAGTTGAACTTTTGTCATTGACCAAATACTTATTTTCCACCATAATTGACAATTAAATTCTTTCAAAATCCTACAATGTGATTTCCTGGATTTTTTTTTCTCATTTTGTCTCTCATAGTTGAAGTGTACCTATGATGAAAATTACAGGCCTCTGTCATCTTTCTAAGTAGGAGAACTTGCACAATCAGTGGCTGACTAAATACTTTTTTATCCCAACTGTGTCTGAAGAGATTATTGCCTCTTGAAAAAGCTCCCTCAAAGAAAATTATTTCATGAAATTGTTAATTATACCACAGTTAGTTCCAACCCCGCAATCTGACTGACTGAGACGTTTTTCCCATGACATTATTGATGATAATGGCACTGTGACCAACGCTCTATAAATATTACTCTGTGGCATACACACGTAACCTAGCAAGGACGCCCTAAAAAGCAGGCAAGTTATAATGACAAATGTAAAACACTGCCAAAATGAAAGCAATAATGAGTTTATAAAATCTATTGGTTTTGAAACTATATGAATTTGGAAGATGAAGCTATTAATGACCAACCTGAGCCAAAGGTTTATCACCTTTAGGATTTGGAAGCTGGAAAAGCAAAACAAAGTCAGTCCTTTCAATAAAACATCCCGGCTCTTAATGGATTCACAGCTTGACTGAAGAGCAACAAGACTGAATATCAGTTTTAGTCCCATCAACAAAAATGACCTGAATCAGCTTCATCCCTCACAAAGACGAAGTTTGCTGGAGTTAAACTCGGCGTCTTTCATTAAACACCATCCACTGATCGGAGCTTCGTTCATCTGACCGGTTTGTTATCTGTAAGTCCAGCTCTTAACCCTGAGAAGCTGCTGATGCTCTGTAGCTCTGGCCTTACATTTCTAACTGATATGATTCACATTAAGAGCTTAATCATACAAATTTATAATCGCTAATCAAACTGGCTCCTAGACTTTGCTTATAACACTGGGATCTCACTCTGATTTGCTTCAGTCGGTAGAATAGTGTATCTTAGTAACAGCCTGCCTTATAAACCCCACCTATTTTATTTACTGGTTGTAAATAAACATTATTTTTAATAATCTAAAACTTACCAATTAATGTATTTGTGTTTTTTGTCTGTATAATAAACAGTTACTGGTAACTCTGTTCCCCCACTTTAATGACTGAAGGGCTTAGCCACCGGGTAATGATAGAATGAAACTTGATGCATGCTCAATGATCCAGGTAAGAAAATCCCAGAAGTTGAATCTGTTCATCTGGACATATATTTTGTTGGAGAAACGTTTCGTCACTCATCTAAGTGACTTCTTCAGTCTCAGCAGTTGGAAAACTTCCCCAATCTTATATACAGCACCTTTGCATAACGACTGGTACCAACACCATTGCATAACAATGGGACCGGTGATCAGTTTAATATGCAGATTGACATATTGATAAGTTTAACATCGCAGATGTGGAAGCAGAACAACTGCGAATGAAAGTTTCAGCCTGCCTTAGCAACGCAAAGCCACCGCCGTCCAACATCAGCAGAGAGGAAAGGAATGCACTCACGACTCTACGTAAGGATAATGACATCATCATCCTTCCAGCAGACAAAGGCAGGTGCACTGTTTTATTAAACCAGACAGACTATCATGAGAAAGTTATGACTCTCCTTAGAGACACTAACACTTATGAGCCCCTGAAACGAGATCCTGGTAGTGGGTACAAGAAGAAGGTGATAGATTGTCTGAAGCTTTTAGAACAGGACAATGCTATTGACCGGCCTCTGTACCACAGATTATACCCAGGGGAGGCTACACCTAGTCTGTATGGTTTACCTAAGATACATAAACAGGATGTGCCATTGAGGCCCATTGTAGGTATGATCAAATCAGTGACCTACAACATCGTCAAGTTTGATCCTCAACCCGTTGATAGGCAGCACGGATCATCACATCCAGAACACCATGGATTTTGTGGATAAGGTGAGGGACGTCATTATGGAGACGGATGAAACAATGGTCTCGTTTGATGTCACAACGCTCTTCACATGCGTTCCAGTTGCTGAGGCAGTAGAGGTAGTCTGAGTGAAACTACAGGATGACCCCACTCTCAGCAATAGAACCACCCTTAACTCGGACCAGGTGTGTATGCTTCTGGAGTTGTGTCTTCAATCCACCTATTTCACATACAGAGAGCAGTACTATAGGCAGAAACATGGGTGTGCCATGGGCTCCCCAGTTTCACCTATCGTAGCCAACCTGTATATGGAAGAAGTGGAAAAGAAGGCACTAATATCCTATTCAGGAACACCACCCAGCCATTGGTTCAGATATGTGGATGACACCTGGGTTAAAATGAAATCTCAGGAAGTGCCACATTTCATGACCACATCAACTCAGTGGACAAACACATTAAGTTCACCAGGGAGGATGTGAAGAACGGCAGGTTAGCCTTCTTGGATTGTGAGGTTGTGATTGGAGATGGGGGACGATTGAAAGTCGATGTTTACCGTAAGCCAACACATACGGATCAGTACTTAAGGTTTGACTCTCATCATCCACTGGAGCACAAACTAGGAGTCATCAGGACACTGTACCACCGAGCAGACAGCGTCCCCACTGACACAGCGGCCAAGGATGGAGAGAAATCTCACATTAAGCAGGCCCTGGGCAAATGTGGTTATCCGAACTGAGCCTTTGTCAAAGCCAGTAAGACGCCCAAACAGTGCTCCAGCAGATCGACGGGAGGAGAAAAACAACAGGAATTGTACATCGGGGAAACCAAACAGCCACTGGCAAAACAGATGGCACAACATAGAAGAGCTACCTCATCAGGTCAGGACTCTGCGGTTTACACCCACCTACAGGCCAGTGGCCATTCTTTCAAGGATGAAGACGTGCAGATCCTTGATAGGGAGGAACGATGGTTTGAATGCGGAGTAAAAGAAGCCATTTTTGTTAAAAGGGAACGTCCATCCCTGAACCGAGGAGGGGGCCTCAGAGTACACCTCTCACCATCTTACAATGGAGCCATCGCAGCCCTTCCCCAATCCTGTGTGAATGGCATACGTGGCTATTGTTGTTAATGGCTATTTCAGTCTGCATATTAAACTGATCACCGGTCCCATTGTTATGCAATGGTGCTGGTACCAGTCGTTATGCAAAGGTGCTGTATATAAGATTGGGGAAGTTTTCCAACTGCTGAGACTGAAGAAGTCACTTAGATGAGTGATGAAACGTTTCTCCAACAAAATATATGTCCAGATGAACAGATTCAACTTCTGGGATAGAATGGAACTATTTTACCTCGCGGAAGGCTGATAAACAAATCATTTCTGCTGTCCTCCATCTTAAAATCTAACAGTAAATGGCGATACAAGAACTGTGGTATAACTGCAATAATACCCTCGAGATCGTGCTTTAGCGTGAGATATTGGCACGGGTGTTCTGATCTTCGATCTACAACTGCAGCAGACTCGTACCAATATCTCATGTTAAAGCACTCCCTCTCATGTATTATTGCTTAAATATGTGCTACCTGATGTATGATGTCTGACACATTGTTTTATGGTAGTTTAGTGTTAAAGTTTTGGCTTAAACTGTATTTTAATGGCAGAGGGGAACATGCAGGGAGTTATATGGCACAATAGATCCCTAATGAGAACTTATTTCAAATTCTCCACTGTTTTACCATAATCAACATTACGTATTTAAAACCTCAGACACGTATTGGTTCATTGATGGTTTTGGATAACAAATAAAATAGCTATATCAAAAGTGACTACAACACAAAAAAAAACATTTTATCCAAATATCACCAGTGATCCGACACGTGTCATCTGAGTTTTTAATATGTAATGTTTATTTAAGGGAAAAATTTAATCTAAAGGAAAAAATGTTTTAATTAAATTCTTTAAATATTCTCTTTTATACAATAAAAACTATGAACCATCTCCTCATAATTAACTGTATGTCTTAGGAGTTTTTCCAGGTATTAGTAATGCACCTTTCAACTAGACATGGATAAGAAATAAATAAGATTTCATCCAGTTTAACTTAAGATCTCATTGGTGTCTTATGTTTCTTACTTGGATCTCTCTTATGTCTGAATAGAAGCTTAATCTCTTTAAAGGTTCATATAAGACATAAATGAGAAACATCTAAGAAATCGTTCAGCAGTCTATCAGTGTAGAATGAAATCTTAGGCTTTTCATGTTTGTCTCTAGAATGTCTTACAAATAAAGGCTTAGGTTTTTCTCCTTTTTTCTCCTAAGGGGGGTTTAGGAGAAATAATTCAGAAATGGGTAAGCCTTTGTTAATATAAAATTAAGAACTTATCTATTTATCCTCAGTCATAGAAAAGACGATCTTAAGAAATACTTTTTTCCTTTGGGTACTTATTTGTGAGACGATCAGATCACAGGATGAAGATGATTGTAGGCTTTATAAGAAGGTTTCCATGGAGTTTATTGAAAACTGTGAATTCAAAATTCAGTTGTGATTCATCTTAAAGCATATATAGCGCAGAAATGGCTGGAATGCAACTTAACGGCTCAGTTTAAACAGAACTTATTCTGATCTGATTGGACAACATGCTGACGTGATATTAGGTCACTCTGCTCTTCAGAAATGGTCTGAATCTTCGAAAATGTTTGCAAAATCCACAATTAAATGTTTAAAAATACACTTATTAGAAATTAAGTGTATTTACATAAATTATAGCAAGTACATTTTTATTGTTTTTTTAAAAATAATGACGGTCTCAGCAGGTATCAAATACCATGGCCCACCCATCGCCAATCATAACAGCTCCCAGTGTGTGCCTATGCATGCATGTGTGAGAAATGAACTGTTACAATTTCAAATCATAAGTCTGTTAGAATTAAGTATGCATATGATATTATATATATGTGTAAGGTCATTACAACTCTAAAACAAATGGTCATAAACAAATGGCACAGAAAATATTTAACATTTCACTTAAATTAAATGATTTTGTGGGAGATTTACATGGCACTCTATGGGAGGGATTTCAGTTCATAGTCAAAAAACAAAATATCATAATAAAAAAATAATGTATTAAATGATAAAATACTTTGAGGATTCATGAAGGGAAAGGTTCTCTCCCATGTAAATGTTAAATTGAGTTTCTAGGTAAAAGTATGAAGATTTTAGGACATTCAGTGAAAAGTGAATTAATCCAGTTAAATGTGTGTGTGGTGAGTGCCCTCATGATGTGTATCAAGGGCTGAGTGCATCAATATTCATGGCTTTAGGTAGACAACTGAATGAATTACAGTCAATGCCCTGTCAGGGGCCTGTGTGCCCTGTCAGGGACATCAGGAGCCCAAAGCTCATTGCATGTCACCTCAGGATGTATCCAAGACCAAGCATCCCTAATATTGAGACTATAAGTGGAAAATTACTAAATTACAGTCAATGTCCTGCCAAAGGCTGCCAAATTTTGTGGCTGTAGGTCAAAAACTGACTGAAATACTGTCAAGGTCCTGACAGGGGCCCAAGTCCACATCCAGGGACCACAGGGACCCTAATGACATTGCATGTGACCTTAAGCTGTGTCTTGGACAAAGCATGCTGAATTTTGTAGCCGTAGGTTGAACACTGACTGAGTTATGGTCAATGTCCTGCCAGGGTCCCAGTGCCTAGCTGGTGACATCAAGGACCCCAAAGGCATTTCATGTCAGGTCAGGGTGCAACTAGGACCAACCATGCTGAATTTCGGAGAATTTCATAGTCATAGGTGAGTTAGGTTCAATGCCCAGTCAGGGGCCAAAATGCCTATTCAAGGGCCGCAGGAGCCACAAGTCAAGTCAAGTCAAGTCAGATTTATTTATATAGCGCTTTTTACAATGGAGCATTGTCTCAAAGCAACTTTACAAGTTTAGATTATCTCCTAATAACTACGTCCAATCCCAAATTGAGCAAGCCTAGGGCGACAGTGGCAAGGAAAAACTCCCTAGTTCTAGGAAGAAACCTTGGGAGGACCAAGACTTAAAAAGGGACCCAACCTCCTTGGGCGGCGTAGATGTTAAATCTAAGAGCGAACTAAAGTCATTGAGTCAAAGTTCGAATAAAATGTGAAGTATTCACATCGACATTAAGTGGCCCGGGTATGATGATAAATCTAAGAGCAAAACTACAGTCATGGAGTCAAAGTTCGAATAGAATGTGAAGTATTCACATCGACATTAAGTGGCCCGGGTATGATGATAAATCTAAGAGCGAAACTAAAGTCATGGAGTCATGGTCGAATAAAATGTGAATTATGCACAGTGGAGCTCCATCAGATGAACATCATGTGTGGGGCCGGAACTGCCGGAACACAGCTCAGAGAGAAAACAGAAAATGTAATTAGTTATTGATTAAGAGCACAGTGTTTTTATTAACAATCACTGATGCCATGTCAATCACTGATGCCAAGTGTAGCATGGGATCCCGGCAGCATTAGCTATAGCAGCATAGCTAGAAAGCTAGAAAGAGGAGAACTGGAAGGAAACACAGCCAAGAGGGATCACATGAGACATTGGCAACCCCACGAGCGGCAGAAGACAGCAACCCAACGTCTCTGATCACCATAAGACTCTTTGACTATGAACCCCCCAGCTCTGCCCTTATTCTAAGGCAAGGATGCATGAGTCAAGATCACGAGGACCCAAGCCCAGTTCAGCCAGACCGCCCACTCGACACTCCCGGCAAGCGGACAAGGCAGGCAGGCCAGACATGACTCCAGACTCCGGCCCCAGCAACCCAAGCCATGCAACCTGGTCTAAATCTAGTCAAAAGCCTGTGTAAACAAGTATGTCTTTAGCCTAGACTTAAAACTTTGGAGGGTGTCTGAAATCTCAAACGAAAGTGGGAAGTGTATTCCATAGTTGGGGGGGCCATGTATGAGAAAGCCTTTCCCCCGGCTGTGACTTTTTTAATTCTAGGAACTAAAAGAAGTCCTGCACCCTGCGAACGAAGTAGACGAGTTGGATTGTAAAACTCTAAGAGTTCACTCAGATAATGTGGGGCCAGGCCATGTAGAGCTTTATAAGTTATTAGAAGTATTTTGTAATCAATGCGGAATTTGACTGGTAACCAGTGCAGTGATGATAGAACAGGAATGATATGATCAAATTTTCTAGTTCAAGTTAGCACTCGGGCAGCTGCATTCTGAACTAATTGGAGTTTATTTATAGATTTACTAGAGCATCCAGTAAGTAAGGCGTTACAGTAATCCAACCTTGAGGTTATAAACGCATGAACAAGTTTTTTTTCCGCATCATTAAAAGAGAGGATATTTCTAAGTTTAGCAATATTACGTAATTGAAAGACAGCAATTTGAGTGATGCTGCTAATGTGCGCATCAAAGGAGAGATCTGAATCAAATGTGACCCCTAAGTTTTTTACAGACGGACGGGGCAATACTGGACAGCCATCTAGCCACCCAAGGGCATCGAATGTCACCGAGATTGCAACCGAGATAAAATTTAAACATTTTCACTGACAGAGTGACACTCTAAGACATTCCAGTGGCTAGTCGGGAACATCAAGGGCCCCAAAGGCATCACATGTGACCTCAAGGTGAACCTGTGACCAAGCATGCCAAATTTTGTGTCTGTAGGTCAAAAACTAGCTGAGTTACAGTCACTGACCTTTCACGGGTCCCATTGCCCAGCTGAGGACCTCAGTGGCCCCAATGGCATCGAATGTCACCTCAGATTGCAACCGAGATCAAGCTTGAAAAGTTTTTTCATGCCTGTAGGTCCAAAACTGACAGACTTACAATCTATGACCTTTCAGGGGCCCCAGTGCTTAGTCGGATACCTCAAGGGCCCCAAATGCATCACATGGCACCTCAGCATGCACCCAGGTCCAAGCATGCCAAATTTTGTGTCCGTAAGTCAAAATCTGGTTGAGCTATAGTCAGTGACTTTCCAGGGGTCCCAGTGCCCAGTTGGGCACAACAAGGGTGCCAAAGACATCACATCACTTCCATATGCACCCAGGACCAACCTTTCCAAATTTCTTGGTTGTAGGTCTAAAACTGAGAGAGATACACTCTATTACTTTCCAGGGGCCCCCGTGCCCAGTCCGAGATGTCAAGTGCCCCAAAGGCATCACCTGTCACCTCAGATTGCACTCGGGACCAAGCATGCCGGATTTTATGTCCGTAGGTCAAAATCTACCTGAGTTATGGTCAATGACCATCCAGGTGCCCCAATGCCCAGTTGGGGACCTCAAGCCCCCAAAGACATCACATCACCTCAGGTTGCACCCTGGGCCAAAGATGCCGAATTTCGTGTCCGTAGGTCAACAACTATCTGAGTTACGGTCAATGAATTCCAGGGGCCCCGGTTTCCAGATTGGGACATCAAGGGCCCTAACGGCATAACCTGTCACCTCAGATTGCACCCGGGACCAAGCTTGCCAAATTTTTTGTCCGTAGGTCAAAAACAAACTGAGTTACAGTCAAAGACCTTTCAGGGGCCCTAGTGCACAGTCAGGGACCTCAAGCACCCCAAAGGCATTACATCTCACTCAGGAAGCACCCAAGACTAAGTTTTCCAAATTTTGTGGACAGTTACACTTTATGACCTTCCAGGGGCCCCTGTGCCCAGTCTGGGATGTCAACGGCCCCAAAGGCATGATCTGTAACCTCAGATTGCACCTGTGACAAGCTTGCCAAATTTTGTGTCCATAGGTCAAACATGAACTGAGTTACAGTCAATGGCCTTCCAGAGACCCTAGTGCACAATCAGGGACCTCAAGCACCCCAAAGGCATCTCATCTCACTCAAAGAGCACCCAGGATCAAGCTTTCCAAATTTCATGTACGTAGGTCCAAAACTGACAGTTACACTTTTGACCTTCAAAATGTCCCAGTACCCAGTTGGGGATGTCATCACATCTCACTGCAGGGTGCACCCAGGACCAAGCATATTGAATTTCTTGTCCTTACATCAAAAACTAACTGAGTTATGGTCAATGACCCTCCATTAGCCCCAGTGCCCAGTCAGGGACTTCAAGGGCCCCAAAGGTATCAGGTCACCTCAATGTCTACCCATTACCAACCATGCCAAATTTCGTGTCCATAGGTCAAAACCTAACTCAGTTATGGTCAATGACATTCCAGGGACCCCAGTGCCAAGTTGGGGATGTCAAGGGCCCCAAAGGCATCACATGTCACCTCAGGGTGCACCTGGTACCAAGTTTTCCGAATTTCTTGGCCGTGGGTTCAAAACTGACAGAGTTACATTCTATGGCCTTCCGAGTTATGGTCAATGACATTCCAGGGACCCCAGTGCCAAGTTGGGGATGTCAAGTGCACCAAAGGCATCACATTTCACCTCCTGGTGCAACCTTGACCTATCATGCCAAATATTGTGTCCATAGGTCAAAAAACAAATGAGTTACAGTCTGTGACCTTCAGGGGGCCCAGTGCCCAGTCAGGGAACACAAGGACGCAAAAGTCATCAACATTTAATTTTAAGTTATTTTATTTAATTTCCCTGAGGGAAAACTCCCAAAGGGAACAATAAAGTTTTATCTTATCTTATCTTATCTGAACTGTCACTTCAGGTTGCACCAGGGACCAGTATTTCCTATGGGGCAAAAATTTGGGAATTTGAGGAGCTGCTGTGTGACACCTCAAAATCTCATAGGCAACAAAAGCACATGCACACTATTCCAATATGGGTTCTACGGCCATGCTGAATTTCATCATTATAGCTCAAAATTAGACCGAATTACAGCAGTTTTAAAAAAAAACATCAAGTGAATTGGATTTTTCTTTGCACAAATGCAGCTTGTGAATGAAACAACATTTGTCTTAGCTGTGAACAAGCACACTTCTTCCCAACCTGCTGAATTAACCTATCACTTATCTGAAAAGCTTGTTTGGGAGAGGACCCCTTGCTGATCGCTATGACATAAAATAGTGTGGATTGATGAGAAAGTGTCAGAGTTATGACAATTTAGAAACAGCGAAATCACAGGTCAGGCAAATATAATGGGAGTCAATGACAGTAAAATACTGACCTAGTCATGAACAAATCATCATAACTCGAAAAATAATTTGTTTACGGAAGAAATACTTGGATTATTTATGAAGGGGAAGTATCTCTACCATTTGCAGTTTAAGTGGAGTTTCTTGGTGAAAGTATCAGGGTTTGTGACACGTTTGTTTAGTGAAAACAGTGAAAACAGGGCCACTTTAACAGGGGCCATAGAGAATGAATGGAGTGATTTTGAAAGAGTGATAGAAAATGTTCAAAGAGTGCAATCTGTGCGAAACTTGACCTGAGGGGTCTTGGTCAACCCAGGTCCAACCATACCGAAGTTCATGTTTGTAGGTCAAAAACAGACCAACTTACGGCAGTTTTAAACACAAAATCCCATTCAAGTGAATTGGATGTTTTTTCGCACAAATACGAGTGTAGCGTGCGAAAGCAACAACATTTCTCTTAGTTATGAACAAGCACTCCTCTCTGGAACATGCCGGGCGTTTTGGTGTTTGTCCCGTGTCTATATCTCGAAAACTGTGGAGGAAATGCACGCAGAAAATTTGGTGGAATAATAAAAATAATGAAAATAATAACAACTAGAATGTGCAGTTCCTGCACAAACTGCGAGTGTGCTGCAGTGGTGCTTGGCCCTGCGACGTGCATCAGGAACTGATTATGTAGGTCGAAAACCAACTGTAGTCATTGTTTTGCCAGGGAGTCACCTCAGGGTGCACACGGGACCAAGCCTGCTGAACTAGAAAACAGTAGGTCTAAAACCGACTGAGTTACATTCAATGACCTTCCAGAGGCCCCAGTGACCCGTCGGGAACCTCAGCGATTTTTGTTAATGTACATTGAAAATAAACTGAAGTATGGTCATTGGCCTGCCAGGGGCCCCAGTGCCCAGCCGGGGTCCTCATGGGCCCCATGGGCATCACATGTCACCTCAGATTGCACCCGGGACCAAGCCTGCCAAATTTTATGGCTGTATTGGTGAAAACTTTGCTGCCAATTACCTCTGTGCCCTCTGTGGTAAACAATGGACCTATTAGGTGTAGCGTGATCGCTGTATCTCCCTCTTTACCTTCTTCCCCCAAGTCGTAAACTTTACAACATCTTGGAATTCAAGAAGGCCCTACATCTGGACAGGATCTTAACCCCCCCACCTTTGACTCCAACGGAATTGGACGTCTGTTCAAACAAGACATACAACCTTTGACATCTCCAATCATAAACTAAGCACATTTGCTAATTTTGAATGGGGGTTTCAACGTTTCAAGGCCACCAAGCTTTCTTAATTGTCTTCTGACTTTTGCAAAAAAATTAACGACTTTCTTTCCCCATAGTTGAACTCTGTCATCACAGCCCCTCTTGCAAACCTTATCACCCAAGCCTGGCACCAGAAAGGCACCCCTGGAGATTTACGACATCAACAAACGGTCAAGAAACTATCGGCTTCCCTCTTAAAAAAACCAAGAACTCAGCTTTTGTTCTAAAGAGACAAACTTTAATTGTATTTCAACTCTTTCTGGGAACAGTTTATCTTCATCGAAACCTTTTAGTTACATAACCAATAATATTTGGATCCTGAGAAGTCCAAACATGCTATATACATTTAAATGATTCATACTAAGAGTGGATCAAGGATATTCTTTTATATCCACACACCATTACAGATTATACATATGTATGTTTACTGAATTTATGTATCTTCATATCTACTTGATTTGATGTTTTAGTATAATTATCTTTTTATTTTGATATTTAGTTATCTGGTTTAGTATGATATATAGAAATAAACCGCTTTGCCTATGTGTTTTGATCGATCGGGTTTTTAATAATTTGTGCAACACACATGAAGTTATAACAATGTACCGTTTCCTACAGCTTGTATTAATCATAGTATTGTTTTAGTTAAAAGTATAGTAAATGCCTGCGCTGTAGTTAGAATGCTTTAACGATGTTCTAAGTTATCAATTCAAGGTGCTTTTTGATCATCTGAACCTTACAATGAAGTCTGCATCTAAACTTGTAACTTTGAGGATTTTTGGTTATTGTGTGATACTTTTCAATCTCTTTTAGATACGTAGGAATATTATTTAATCCAAGTTAGACGTCTGTGGCTTATGGTGAAATAAGGCAAACCGCGATAGGAGAGCTTTACTGAGGAGTCAGCTTCTCATTGGCTAAGTAAGGGCAACAAATCCTTATGTCCCGCCCCCTGAGCGGGAGCATTCAAAAGCAACGGGACGACCGGGAAGTTAAGTTAACTTCAAATTCCACTTCAAGTTTTTTTCGCGTTTACTTTAAAGTTTCCTGTGTACAGCAGTCTTAAGTAGTTCGGTATCGCTGAACTAGAAAGACCAACCAGACTCACGCTCCGACCATTTTTGTGCCATCCAAGTTATCCGAGTTTTTGTTGAAGCACGTGGTGCTAGAACGTGCTCGACTCCACCTTTATCTGTGGCCAAGATAGAATCCGAGTCGCACGCCCGCAAGTCGAGGTCAGGGAACCTGATCACCAACAGCTGGGAAAAAGCCAAACCGGAGTGAGGCCCTCAACCCATCTGTGATCCAACGGACCGAAGACACGGACCGGAGACCCGGACCGAAGACACGGACCGGAGGCCTATAGCCAAGATCTTACAGTCCGCCAGACAGGAGCATCAGAATCTGAAGATTTTTACCGCTTCAGTTATATGTGTGACGTCGGACGACAGGCAGAGGCCCGGTTCCGTTCCATCTCCTTCGCGTGAGCCTCCACAAAGCAATCGACAAGTACCACTGTTGTGGCTGTTCTGGGTCCCTGATCTATCGTACTTTGCGTTTTTAAGCTAAAACCACGCTTCAACATAGACTTATTCACGCCTAAGTAATTTAACATACTATCCACACTCAACGTAATTAAGGTTACCAGTAGCATTGCAACGTTAGTAATTATTGCGTGACCGATAAGTTACCTAGAGTCATCTTGGTTTCCGATTTTACTACTGCAAGGTGTACGCTTGCCATTATTCCCTGTTCTCCATACTGTGATATATACATGTTCGTCGTCATTTTATGATTTTAACTCTGTGATACACTCGTTTTACCTTAGATAATCTGTTGGTATTTGCCTTGTTTTGTAGTTAATAAACTTTGTTTATAAAACCTTTTTTGAAGTTGCCGCCTGGTTTTGAGAGCTCATTCATTCATTCATTCAAAGGTCGAGAAAACTACTCGGAATTCACTATTCAGAACTAGACTGATCAAGGTTGTTGTTTCTTTTTCCTGGTTTCCAGATCGGCCAGTGAATTATTTATGTTTATCATTAATCGATTTGGTGGTGCCCCGTATTTCTTAATTAATTAATATATATATTTTAATTAACAAAGTTTAATTAAAAATTAATCCAATTAAAGTGTAGTCTTAGTTTGCTACATAGGTCTCAGAAGAGCTGATCCAAGCCATTCTGTGAGAATGACAGCTGCTCAGTGTGTGGGCGTGGCCTGCATGTGCACGTGTGTGTGAGGGACAGAGGGAGAGAGAAAATGACAATTACATTTCAAATCCACACAGCCATATGTTTCATGTAAAATCTCTGTCAGACCTCTCAAACTAACGGTCATAACTCCAAAAATCATTAACCAATCACTTATCTGAAAAGCTTGTGTGGGAGAGGACCCCTTGCTGATCGCTATGACATAAAATAGTGTGAATTGATGAGAACGTGTCAGAGTTATGACAAGTTAAAAACACATGAAAATTTAGAAAATGCCAAATCGGAGTTGAGGCAATTATAATGGGGGTCAATGGGAGGAAAATCAACACCTAGTCCCAAACAAATCGTCATAACTCGAAAAATAAATTGTTTAGAGATGCAATCTTTTAAAGATTTGGAGCTACAATTTGTTGGAGCTACAATTTGTTGAACGACGAGATACTTTGAGGTTTCATTAAGGGGAGGTATGTCTACCATTTTAAGTTTAAACGGAGTTTCTAAATGAAAGTATACTGATTTTTAGACACGTTTGTTCAATGAAAAGTGAATTAATAAAAATCCTTAAACAAATCGTCATAACTCGAAAAATAATTTGTTTAGAGAAGCAATATTTTGAATATTTGGAGCTAAACTTTGTTGGAGCTACAATTTGTTGAATGACAAGATACTTTGATGTGTCATTAAGGGGAGGTATGTCTACCATTTTAAGTTTAAATGGAGTTTCTAGATGAAAGTATACTGATTTTATACTCGTTTGTTCAGTGAAAAAGTGAATTAATAAAAATCCTTAAAATCTCAGTTTCAAGCGATTTTGGACGTCTCAAACAAATGGTCATAACTTCAAAACTATTTAACCAATCAATTACCTGTGTGAGGGAGGACCCCTTGCTGATCGCTAGCGTTATAAAATGGTGCGGATTGACGAAAAAGCCTCAAAGTTATGACAGGTTAAACACACACGAAACTTTGGAAAAAGCCTCCTCAGAGTTCCGAAAATAAACATGGCTGTCAATGAGGGAAGTTTTAGTCCCTAGTCCCGAACAAATCGTCATAACTCGAAAAATAATTTGTTTAGAGATGCAATCTTTTGAAGATTTGGAGTTACAATTTGTTGGAGCTACAATTTGTTGAACGACGAGATACTTTGAGGTATCATTAAGGGGAGGTATGTCTACCGTTTGCAGTTTAAATGGAGTTTGTAGGTAAAAGTATCAGGATTTTAGAGACGTTTGTACAGTGAAAAAGTGAATTAATCGCTTTTGACTTCAAGCTAGAGTGGGCCAATCTAGCAGGGGCCATAGAGAATGAACGGAGTGATTTGTAAAGAGTGATAGAAAGTGTTCAAAAAGTGCAATCTGTGCAAAACTTGACCAGAGGTGTGTGAATGAACCGAAGTGCGAAAATGCCGAGTTTCGTGTTTGTACCTCAAAAATTGACCGAGTTAGGACAGTTTAAAAAAACCCCATTGAAGTGAATAGGACTTTTTTTTCGCACAAATGCCAGTGTACCGTGCGAATGCAAAAACATTTCTCTTAGATATCAACAAGCAAAGTTCTCCGGAACATCCTGGACATTTTGGTGTTTGTCCCGTGTCGATATCTCGAAAACTGTAGGAGGAGATACGCTCAGAAAATTTGGTAAAATAATAATAATAACTAGAAAGTGCAGTTCCTACAGAAACTGCGAGTGTGTTGCGATGGTGCGTTACCCTGTGACGTGCATCAGGGACTGAGTATGTAGTTCGAAAGCTGACTGTAGTCATTGTAGTCACCTCAGGGTATGACATGTTACCTCAAATTGCACGTGGGACTAAGCCTGCCAAAATTTGGTGGTCATAAATCAATAACTGACTGAGTCACGGTCATTGCCCTGCCAGGGGCCCCTGTGCCCTGCCGGGGTCTACAAGGGCCCCATGGGCATCACATGTCACCTCAGATTTCACCCGGGACCAAGCCTGCCTAATTTTATGGCCGTAGGGCGAAAACTGACTGAGTTACGGTCATTGGCCCGCCAGCAGCCCCAGTTCCCTGCTGGGGTCTACAAGGGCCCCATGGGCATCACATGTCAAGTCAGATAGCATGCAGCACCAAGCTTGGTGAATTTCGTGGTCATGAATCAATCAAATCAAAAGTCACGGTCAAAGGCCTGCTAGGGGCCCCAGTGCCTTGCTGGGGTTCACAGGGGCACCATGGGCCTGACATTTCACCTCAGATAGCACGCAGGACCAAGTCTGCCGAATTTCGTGGTCATAAAACAATAACTGACTGACTTACGGTCATTGGCCAACCAGGGGCCCAAGTGTCCTGCTGGGCTCCACAGGGGCCCCATGGGCATCACATGTCATGTCAGATTTCTCGTTGGACGAAGCCTGGCAAATTTTGTGGCCATAGGTCGAAAACTGACTGAGTTACGGTCATTGGCCCGCTTGGGGCCCCAGTGCCCAGCTGGGGACCACAGGGGCCCCATGGGCATCACATGTCACATCATATTTGACCCTACACCAACCCTGCCAAGTTTTGTGGCCATAGTTTGAAAACCGACTGAGTTACGGTCATTGGCCCGCCAGCGGCCCCATTACCCAGCCGGGGTCCACAGGGGCCCCATGGCCATGACATGTCACCTCAGATTTCACCCATGAGCAAGCCTGCCAAATTTTGTGGCCCGCTAGGGGCCCCAGTGCCCAGCCGGGGTTCTCTGGGGCGTTATGGGCGTCACATGTCACCTCAGATTGCACCTGGGACCAAGGCTGCTGAATGTTGTGGCCATAGGTCAATAACTAACTGAGTTACAGTTTAGTAAAGTCACGTAGTAATTGTAATGTAATGCGATTCACATAAGAGCTGTCTGGCCCTTTAAGAGTGAAGGAGTCAGCTAGTGTGTAGTGAAGAGTAGTGAATTGAGCGTTTCCGGCTGTGCCGGCCATGTTTTACTGTGTGCTCGTATGGATTACAAGTGATGTTTAACCCGACTTAAAGGTTTGGACTGTTTAATTAATGACAATATTTTACAGTAATGATCAAGGCTTCATATTACACATATTGATGCAAATATAAGTTCAAAGAATCCGTCTTTCATTGCGATGTGCTCTCCGTGTGTGGGCGTGGCCTGCGTGTGTGTTTGAATGGAACAGAGGAGATCGTCTGTGCTCTTCCCTCTTGCATTTCAGATCTCTCAAACAAACGCTCATAACAGGAGAAGTAATTTGTTGAACGACGAGATATTTGGATGTGTGACGAAGGGGAAGTATGTCTACCAT